>BQNB010115704.1:5056-21510 GCA_026074375.1 Tanacetum coccineum
ACTTAAATAAAATCTTGAGATACAAAATTAGGAATAAGGGAGGAAGAGTAAGTACACAATTAGCTTTTATGAGTAGTGTTAGCAAAGTTTTGAAAATGGGAAAACGGGTGTTTTATAACTTGTGACTTAGAAACTTTCTCCACGAAAGACTTTACTACTTCTAAAGGATTAGTTTGGGGAATTTTCTTGATATTTGGTTATAAGGCATGTAATATTGCGTGAGGACACACAATCGTTTAGTTTGGGGAATTTTGATATGTGTGAAATACACATATACATTTATACCAAAAATAGCCTTAAATGACCAAAAACACAGTGAAAATGGCAAAAATATGCTTGTTTTGTGTTTGTGTGTATGCAGGTACGGATATAGCAAAAATCACATGAATATAGTCAAAAATGGGCAAACACGGACACAAGAACAGAAGAGTGTACAAGAGCCGGAAGCTAAAGTTAAAAAGTCAACCTTCAGTCAACTCCTGGTCAACAAAAGTCAAGCCATAAAAGACAAAATTCCAAAGTTACACATTCAGTCCCTCAAAACCCTAAACTATAACCCACTACAAGTCCAAGGACTAGTCTTGCCATTTTTAAACCTTGAAAACACTTGGACTTATATTTGCAATCCCACTTATAAACCACAAGGACCATTCTTGCCAATACCCCAAACTCACCCCCCATTTTTACCCGTTTTAGTTAAAACCAAAAAAAGGCGCCAAGAACAAAAGCATTGTTCATCGTCTCCTCCGATTTACCCTCAGGGTAAAACAAAGGATTTTTTTTAATTGAAGGATAAAATGGACAATTCAAGAGCTCTAGTACATGATGGCAGGGTTTTAAAAGTCATTTCAAGCATACTCATTGGTCAAAGCAAGCAAGAATGCCACATGGATACAAAGGAAGCACAAGGAAATGTGGGTTTTTACACTTAAATCACTCAGAGAACAAGCACAAACATCACATCAATAGATTGCCAGCTTGGCAATCCGTGTGAGTGATCACATGATCCAAGGGCCATAATCAACTCTCCAATGATTGAGAGGAGCGTGGGATGCAAGCAAAAGCCTAGAACCTTCAGATGAGCACTATAAATAGCTCACACTCACATACACATGAGCATCTTCTTTTCTTGTAATTTTTTTTAGCTTAATTTAGTTTAGCTTATGAAATTTTCATGTATTTTCTTTAAATTCCTATTGTAATCTCTTTCAAGTAATGTAACAAGCTTTTAGTAAACGAAATTCAGTCTTCTTTTAATAAAATTGTTATAAATTCTCAAATAGCTCTAGTGTTCTCATGTTAATAACTCATAAGCTCTCAATAAGCTCTTATTAGCTCTCTAAGTCTCTAAGCTTAGATTGAGCTTAATTCAGTCTTATTAATCTACTTAAATAAATAAAATTAGCTAATTACCTTGATAATTGGACTTATTAAGATTATGAAAGGGGGTCCAATAATGGAAGGGATCCCAAGGACTTTACCGGCTTATCTTAGGATAAGCCAGAGCTGTTGATAAGCTCATTTGAGCCCTTTAGCTTCTGTTTAGCTGAAGCTCTAGTAAGTTCTCATTTAATTTCCTTTGTTCTTCAATATATAGCTTAATAATTGCTTATTAGTGTAGATCTGCTTATTTGCTTAATCTAGTTGCTTATTTGTGCTTATAATTATCTCTTTGTGCTTATTAGTTATAAATTTTCATCTGTTTTTAGCTTAGGTAGCTTAGCTCTTAAATTTTCATTACTTGTCTTAAAAAATCACTAAAAAGCTAAAAAAATAATTAGCTTAGTCTTTAAAACTTTGATTCTAGCTTAATTAGTTGTTGATTTATATTTGATAAGCCTGTTATAAGCTAATTAATATATGGTAATAAGGTCTTGTTAATTGGATTTTAATTTCATAAGCCCAAATGAAATCTGTCATTATATAAAGGGGTGTTTGGTTTAGTCTTGTTTGACCACCAGAAGTCAAAGGAACCTTGAGATTTCTTTTTGGATAGTTAGATTATAACATTTAATAAGGTTTAGAGTAGATTTGAAACATTAGTTTAAGTTTATGAAGATTTTATGGCTTAATAGATTTGCCTGTGCACCAGGGGAGATATCCCTATTTCTTTGTTAAGCTTAAATTGGATCTATGCTTTTTAGGCTTAATTTTGTGTTTACATTGTGTCAAGACACACTCATTAGGAGTGTGTTATGCAGGCTTGACCAAAAAGGTCACATGCATTAGTGATTTTGTGCTTTTGCAAATTGCATCAGCAGTAGTAACATCAGTTACTACTGCTGAATTTTCTAGCTTCATTTAGGTCAATAAATATAGGATTTAGGATCTAAATTTCAGCTAGCTTATAGATTAGAAATAGTTTAAGATAGATTAAGTCTTGTTTCTAATTTTCTAGCTTAATCACTTAGGTACATTTAGCTTAAAAGTTATAAAAAAAAATCCAAAAAGATCAAAAACAGTAGTCTTAGGATCCTAGCTTTTAAATTTGAATTTCTAGCTTCTAGTATAAGATTTTATGATTCAGTTCTATAGCTTAAGTGTAATTAGACTTGTTTTCAAAAGCTTAAGGTTAGGTTTAGCTTAATAAGTTTTCTAGCTTAAGTGCTTTTTGAGCTTTTTGAATTAAAACCTGAGGTTGCCTTTTTAATCTTAAAATTTAGTTAGCTTCAAGTAATTTTAGCTCAAGTAGCTTGTTAAATTTAGTTTCAGCACATCATAAGCCTTCCATAACAGCTTTTATTTTGAAATTTGAGCTTATCTTTGACTTTCAGCTCAAGCTTCTTTTATTAAAAATGTTCAAAAACTTGTCCTTTACAGCTTTTAACGTTTAGTTTTCAAAAATAAAAAATAAATAAAAAAGGGGTGTTGCCAGCCTAGAACCCGCGACCTCTTGCTTATATGTCCTAAGTGTTAACCAGTGTGCTTCAATAGCTCATCTGGTTAACCTTCCTTTCATTTAATTAATATAGTCACTTTTCTTTTTCTTTCTTATTAATAAGCCGTAGTCTTACCAGCTTATTTTAGAGCTTATTTGTGTAGCTTTTAGGTTAGTCTCATTTTTCCTTTAATCTTTGTTAGGTTTAGGATTTTCCCTGAATTTTTCACATTTTTCCATTAAGTAGATTATTTTTAATCATTTTTCTTAGGATTTAATTTTCGAAAAATCATAAAAAATAGAAAAAAGTTTTTAAAAAATAATAAAAATTAGTTTTTAGTATTAGAAAAATTACTTTTAGTTTTACATTCAGAAAAATCATTTTCAGCACTTTTAGATTTTAATTTTCATTTTTTGAGCTTTCATTTTTAATTTTAAAAATAGGATTTTAATTTTAAGAATAGTTAAAAATAGTTTTCTTAGTTTTTATAACATTTTAGACTTTTCTAAGTTTAAAAATCATTTTTCTTAATTTTTAGGACTTAATTTGCTATTTTTTAGGATTTAATTAGATTAAAATAGTTTTTAATTCATAATAAATTCAAAAATAATCAAAAAAATATTTTTCTTTTTCTTAAAATTTTCTTTTGTCTTATTCTAGGTTTAGAAATTTTGTTTGCATTTTTAAGAGTTAGTTTTGCTTATTTTGCTTAATTGTCGCGTTTTATTTGCTCCCGTTAATTGCTTAGTGTTTAATTGCTTTTAATTGCTAGTTTTTAATTGTTTCTTTTAATTGGTAGATTTAGATAATCAAATCAATCTTTGTTATCATTCAAAATCATTGTCCAAGCATCAAACGTGGTCTCAATTTCATAAGTCGTTGGGGAAACGACCCGGGGAATCATACTTCCCTGTTAAGATACATATTATATTATATTATATATCTTTTTGAAGAGTTTCCTTTTCACCTTTGTCCTCAAGGGTAAATTGGTAAATTTTCATACTATTATATATATTATATATTTTACGCGTATCAGTGATTCTTATTTATTTTTTGATTAGTTGTAGCTAGTAGATACGTACATTGTTGGTTCATATTGTTGGTTGGTTGAATATATACTCGGATCTAACAAATTTTAGAAGTAAAATTTTAAAACGCTAATCAACCTGTAAACTATTAAACCCTTCCTTCTAGTTTCCAAATAAAGTTATTAATTTTTGGTTAAATCAAGAGTCAGGAAAGGGGTGTTTCATACGCTCTGTCTTACCAGACACACACGAAACACATTTATAAAAAGACTCATCGTCAGTTGGTTTAAAAAGCCCATCATGTTGCAGCTTCTCAATACGCTTTTTTGTTTATGTGTCTAAGACGACAGTGCCACAAGAGAGTAGAGTCCAAGTTAAGCTAGGATATTTTATTTCTAAAAATACATAGAAGTATCGTTTGATACAGAAACATGCAAATTAATTTCATAAATATCATCATGAGGAATTTCATTAAAATAAAACAAATCATCTTTGAAAACTGACTGGTCAAACCTAGCCAAAATTTCTGGTACATTGAGAAGTGTCGAAAGACAGAAAAAAAAATTGCTGAATAAAGTTATCAGCGCTTTGTTTAGAACTGGTTTATTAAATCTTAAATCTTTGCTTTTTGGGTCACACAAACGGTTCACACGAATTTAATCTCGGGACGAGATTTCTTTAAGGGGTAGGTACTGTAACAACTGGGAATTTTCGGATTTGTAAATGACTATTTTACCCTTCGACTTTTCAGGTCCGATTTGACTTTTTGACTTTTGGTCATTTATTGTCACATAAAAACGATTACCGCGTAACCGGTAATGTTCCAGAACATATTTAAATAATAAATCATATTTATTATCACATATCTATCAGGTGCAAGCTATTTTCAACTCATTCGACTTGAAAACGAAAAAGATATAAATTATTTCTAAGCTGACGTATCAAAAACGAGCCGCTAGATCACGTTTTCACGACTCGGACTCTAAATCAATTTGATGTAGAACTACATTTCTGACAACTTTTCAGTTTTGCCCGAGACCTGGAAACGAGCCGAAAAGGGCTAAAACAGCACCGCAAAGATTATACGGACAACATACAACGCGGACACACAAAAATAATTAAATTTGTTTTTAATTATCAGTATTTATTTAATAAAAATATTAAATAAATTAGTCATCATTTTTAATTAAAAGCGTTGTTGATAACGCGAATACTCGAGCTTAAATCCATTTTTATTTCGGACGAGGCAAAACCGGTCCACAAAATGAATAACAGATATTTTATTAAATGTTATAAAATATTTATGAAATATTATCAAGCGAATACTCATTTTTATCGGAAAAATGATTTGGAAGACAATGGCGCAAGTTTCGTGCGTTGGTTCATCCGTTAAGTCGCTCAAATGAGCCCCGAACCAATATCTTATAAAAGTTACACAACAATTACACATATGGTCCCTGTGGTAATATTTTCAATTTTAACCCTAAACTATTAAACACTTGTCACTTACTTTAAAAGTTTTAATATAAATAAAACTTTTATAATATTTCATTTCATTTATATAAAAATAACACACACCACCACCATTATATCTCTCTCTCCCTCATTTTTGTTCGGCTGCCACCACCACTCTTCGGCCACCGTCGCCGCCACCGGCCACCATCCAACCATCGCCGGAAAAGTTTTCCGACGAACCACACAAATGATACAAAAGATAGATCAAGCCTGGATCTATCCGATCTCTACCACTACGCGCTGTCACGCGCCGCCACCACCCTCATAACCCCACGACCACCACCCCTACACCTACACCATCATCATCATCACCACCACCTCGTCACCTCCGTGACCACTTGTCACCTACCAGCTCGGCCCAATGGGGCGCGGTGGGTTTGTCTTAGCCCATTCTAGGTATGTTTGTTTCTTCGTTAAACACCCGCAAGAAAACCACCACAAGGGGTGCTCGTTTTGGTAGTTAACATCGAAAGGGTGTGTTTGGTTTCGATGATAAGCACCAGCGGGTGCATTTGGTTTTGTTTATAGAGACTAAGGTACGTTGGGTTGTGGTTCCAGGCAAGGGTGCGCTCGGTTCGATAATGGCAGATAGGGGTGTTCGTTTGGTTTTTAAAGAAGCACCAAAGGTGCGTATGGTGTATAAAACCACCAGCGAGGGTGCGTTTTGTTTGAGGTTTGCCTATAACAGATTAGGGTGCGATTGGCTTGTGTTTTCATGGCGTAGGGTGCGATTGGTTTGTTTGGTCTGTAATATTCACCAACAGGGGCTGCGTTGGGTTTATGGAAGCAGCCTTGTGGCTGTGTTTGGTTTTAAAAACCCCAAAGGGGTGTGTTTGTGTCGTTGTCAGCACCTAGGGTGCATTTGGTTTTTCATTCGGCACCAAGGGTGCGTTTGTTTGTTTTCGTCAGCCCGAGGGTGCGTTTGGGGTATTTTCAGCAAATAGGGCGCGTTTGGCTCGTCTCATCAGCACCACAGCGGGTGCATTTGGTTTTGGCAGCAGCACCGAATGGGTGCGTTTGGTTTGTGGTAAACACCAACACAAGGGTGTTTGGTTGTGGTTTTGAAAGCCCACATAGGGCGTGTTTCGTTCATCGCTTAAAAGGGTGTTTGACTTTATTTATTTCATTTAGTACTTAAATGTTGTCTAGATAAATATTGAAACACGAATGCATTTTGCAACCTAGATTTGTTGATTGAAAAGTGAAAAACGTTTAGTTTTGTAATAAAATGGGAAACGTCACATAACGAGAAGGTCATGGCGAAATTTCTAAAAATATTTTTAGATACAACTCTTATCGTCTTTGAAGGACGGTAAATGGGCTAAGTTATAATTTAAAGATGTT
This sequence comes from Tanacetum coccineum, assembly GCA_026074375.1. Lineage (NCBI taxonomy): Eukaryota > Viridiplantae > Streptophyta > Magnoliopsida > Asterales > Asteraceae > Tanacetum > Tanacetum coccineum. The sequence goes on from BQNB010115704.1 coordinate 11,823, forward strand.
TTAAATTATAATTTCATAATAACTCGACAACAAACAAAATATTAATTTATAAAATGTTGTTTTATAAATCCTAGCTAGAAAATAAAGTCATAACCTTAGTATGGACTTTAGAAACACCGTGTACTTAATTAGTAACTTTAAAGCGTACGATTACGTGTATGCAAGAATTTTTATTTATTAATATTGGTGATTTCCGAAAACGTGTCAAACCTTTTGGTTTAATTATTTGCTTACACTTATTACGTAATACTTGCACGGTATAGCATACTTCAAATTAATCTTTCGATTTCTGGTCGTTATTATATAATTCATTATATGAATTATAAAAGTGTTTATCTTTCAAGGTAATATATAGGGAATATATTACATACTTTGTTATATAATTCACCATATGAATTATATACTTTTGAATTATTTTACCGAACCAACCACCAAACCAAACTGCCACTCGAAACCTAAATCTTTTATCAACGGGTCGCGTTGATGTAATCATCCATTGGGTAACTAAATTCATTATCCTAAACTAGTGGGATTTAACCGTTAAGATAAACGGAAACTTCTCGGTCAAGCCGTTTCGTCTTCCGTCGTGTTGTGCATACTAGATGCCTACCTATCAATCGTTCTTCAACATCAAGGTGAGTTCATAGCCCCATGTTTTACTGGTTTTACATATATTTTTGGGGTGAGAACATGCTTGTTTATAAATGCATTTACGTGGTTGATTACCTGTTTGGTTTACATACTCATTTATATATCTCGCGAGGAGATACAATACTTGGTTTAATTTTTGAACGTAAACGCATACTATACTTTTATGATTACGGATTAGCTTAGGTTGCATGAACTGTAAATCACTTGGAGGGTGAGCGCGAATGTTATGAAATAGATCTATTTGGGATTGACAATCCCCGTTCGGGTGACTAGCTATCACTGGGAACGAACGTTATACCATGTCGGATTACGATTGGATTGGCGCCTGCGGGGCCAACAATCATTACTGCCCGGGTGTTCTTGGAGGGAACACCCATGATGGGTACATATTATTTTTCATTAATGCCCGAGTGTTCTTGGAGGGAACACCTACGATGGGTACACTCTTACTGTGCCTTGAATAAAGTGGTATACATACAGGTCTACGTCATAGTTTCATGAACTTAGAGTAATAGTAATCATGGTTTTATACACACTTGAATAAAGTGGCAATACATACTTTTGGATATTTGTGATCCAACTTTTATACGTACATTTTAGGACTATTTGGGGATTGAAATAGTCTTGCATACTTTACAGCTAATTGATTTCTAAAAATCATACGTTCATTTTGGAAGGACATTTAAGGATTTAAATGGTCACATAATTATTTTATGATACTGTAGGGAGACAGTAGTCACTAAACGTTTTTATATGACACTGTAATGATATAGTGGGCAGATACATTTATTGGAACTAACGTTTATATTTACAAAAACCTATGAAATACACCAACTTTTAATGTTGACATTTTTAAGCTGTTTTTCTACTAGGTGAATTTTTGTTGCTTCGACTTTGATGTGCATGGAGAGTCTTTACATTCAAGTTTTTCATGGTGATGCAATTATGGGACAACTATTATTTTGATTTCAGAAAATCAACGAGATTGTTTTACAAACGACACTTTTAGAGGTCGTTCTCTTGTATCTAGCGCTGTGTATTATGAAGTAGCACCCCATGTGGTATTCCGCTGCGTTGTGATTTTTGGGGGTGTTACATTAATGATAAAGCTTACTCTAAGGTGTAAGGATATGGGATGACCTAGGCATTCTAATTGGTCCAGTAGCCCTTTATATTTAAAACATAGGAGCTGACAGATTGGTCTTCTTCTTGCTTACATGCATGGCACACTTTCACAGTTTTAAAATTTCCCTTTTCAGATTGCTGTGACAACATAGTTTTAAGCTCCTTAAGCATGTCATTTGCATTGAACTCATCGAGATTCTTTTGAAATTATAGAGTTATACAAGCAAGTATAAGACATGTAATTTCATGTTGTATATCTACCTATCTATTATAAAGAGCAATAGCAGGAACTACTGTTATAGGAGGCATATGGATGTAGGATATTAAATCACACAATCTAAGCAAGATGAGAATAAGAAATCTAGAGAGAGAAAGTAGAGTGGTTGATCACTTAGAGAGAGAAAGAAACATGTAATATTAGATTATGCCAAATGGCCAACACCCTCTAAATAAAAGGAGAGGGTATTTATACAAGAGTTTGAGACATGGTCAACATAAGGTCTCCTTATGTTGAACCGGTTAGCTTACTTTTACACATCGATTAACTACGAGCTACGAATTACAATTTTGTAAGTGACCGAGTCTTTTCTCGATTTCTAACAATCTCCCCCTAAGGGAGGTCACTCCATTTTATAAAAAAAACTTAAGCTTAGCATTCTATGAATGTCTTCAATCCTGCTCGTAGTCTTGATTCTTTGATCTTAATCTTGTGAATTTGATGTAGTGATCTTGGAACTTGTTCCCGCATGCTTGATAGACTTGTGATCTTGAACTTCTTTGAGGCCATCAGTCAAACATCATCTCTTCATCATCTTGTAATCTTTTTCCTTCATGTGAACTTGTGACTTTTGGACCAGCATGCTCATACCTTTCTTCATCATGAAAGCTTTTATAACCATCTTTCTTGATTTTCTTTAACTTGAACACTTCATGACTTCAAGGAAGACGTTTTAGTATCAGAGTAGCGGAGCACTTTTTAAACATGTACTTAAGCTTTCATAAGGTCTTTACATTTGTTGGTCGAGTATGAGCATGTGGCAAAGAATCTAACTCGTCATGGACTTAGTGCTGCTACCATCGGGAAAACCTGCAAGTTTAGGTTAGTGATAAACAACAGATATGGACAAAAGTTATGGAAAACTAGAAGGGGGATTGAATAGTTTACCGCTTTTTAAATTAATGTTATGTTTGTTTATAAAAACTTAGATTCGATTTTATGTGATATCAATATGTGCACAATTTGAACAATGCAAGTAAGTAAATAAGTAAATATGAAAGACAAGAGATAAGAGTTAGAAAGATCAAACCATAATAAGCCGTAGTCTTACCAGCTTATTTTAGAGCTTATTTGTATAGCTTTTAGGTTAGTCTCATTTTTTCCTTTAATCTTTGTTAGGTTTAGGATTTTCCCTGAATTTTTCACATTTTTCCATTAAGTAGATTATTTTTAATCATTTTTTTTATGATTTAATTTTCGAAAAATCATAAAAAATAGAAAAAAATTTCAGAAAAATACAAAAAAATAGTTTTTAGCTTTAGATTTAATACTTTTAGGTTTACATTCAGAAAAATCATTTTCAACACTTTGAGATTTTTATTTTTATTTTTGAGCTTTCATTTTTAATTTTAAAAATAGGATTTTAATTTTAAAAATAGTTAAAAATAGTTTCCTGAGCTTTTATGTTATTTTAGACTCTTCTAAGTGTAAAAATCATTTTTTAGAATTTTTAGAAATTAATTTGCTATTTTCTAGGATTTAAATAGATTTAATTAGTTTTTAATTCATAAAAAATTCAAAAATAATCAAAAAATTATAATTCCTTTTTCTAAAATTTTCTTTTGTCTTATTTTAGGTTTAGAAATTTAGTTTGCATTTTTAAGAGTTAATTTTGCTTAATTTGCTTAATTGTCGCGTTTTATTTGCTCCCGTTAATTGCTTAGTGTTTAATTGCTTTTAATTGCTAGTTTTTAATTGTTTCTTTTAATTGGTAGATTTAGATAATCAAATCAATCTTTGTTACCATTCAAAATCATTGTCCAAGCATCAAACGTGGTCTCAATTTCACAAGTCGTTGGGGAAACGACCCGGGGAATCATACTTCCCGGTTAAGATACGTATTATATTATATTATATATCTTTTTGAAGAGTTTCCTTTTCACCTTTGTCCTCAAGGGTAAATTGGTAAATTTTCATAGTATTATATATATTATATATTTTAAGCGTATCAAATTTTTGGCGCCGCTGCCGGGGATTTGTGATTCTACTCACGCGACTACACTTTCTTCTTGAGGTTTTCACTATAATGAGACTTTCCCTATAAACACGGTTAGAGCAGTCATAGATTGTATGATTATATTTTGAGATACCCACATTGATGGATTAAATATCCTGGCCAAACCTAGCCAAAAATTTTGGTATATTGAGAAGTATAGAAACCACCCCCCCCCCCCCCCCCCCCCCCCCCCCCCGATTTTGCTGAATAAAGTTATCAGCGTCTTGTTTAGAACGAGTTTATTAAACATTAAGTCTTTCCTTGGTCAAACAATCAGATAACACAAATTTAATCTCGGGACGAGATTTCTTTAAGGGGTAGGTACTGTAACAACTGGGAATTTTTGGATTTGTAAATGACTATTTTACCCTTCGACTTTTCAGGTCCGATTTGACTTTTTGACTTTTGGTCATTTATTGTCACATAAAAACGATTACCGCGTAACCGGTAATGTTCCAGAACATATTTAAATAATAAATCATATTTATTATCACATATCTATCAGGTGCAAGCTTTAAAGTAAAGATCAAGAATGTTTTGAAGGAACTTGAAGTTCACAAGTGAAGATCAAGTTAGGGGAGGATTGTTGGGAAAATAGATTGTAACAGACTTAATACTGGTAGTATAACAGTTAAGTCTGGTAGTAATAGTTAGGTCTGTTAGTATTGTGTTAATACTGGCAGTACTAAGTTAATACTGGCAGTACTAAGTTAGTACTGGTAGTCTTAGCAGTACTAAAGTTAGTACTGGTCATAGTTAATTCTGTTCATAGTTAAGTCTGTTTATGAAACAGAATAGTAATAGTTAATAGTTATCTTAGAGATATCTTAGGAGATATCTTAGTAAAGGATATGTATTATCCTTTCACACGGTTGTAAAGCCCATTAGGGTTTCCTTTGTGTATAAGAGGAACCCTAAGGCACAAAGTGATGTACAACAACGATTTGAGAAATATATAGAAGCATAGAGCTTTATAGTAAAATAGTATTGTTGTTTCTTCTTTACTCTTGTGTTAAGATTCCGCATTAACACTTGATTTTCATAGTTAGTGTCTCTCATATAGTTGATTTGGATTTATCCAAGTTGTCTATTGTCTTACGAAGGCTAGTCAGATCCTATACCAAGGACCTACAAATTTTCCATGACATGGTAGAAGACTTTATGGAAGTATTCATGGATGATTTCTTGGTGTTTGGTAACTCTTTTGATTGTTGTCTTGCTAATTTAGATAGAATGCTTGCTAGATGTGAAGAAACCAACCTTGTGTTTAATTGGGAAAAATGTCATTTTATGGTAAAAGAAGGCATTGTTTTAGGACACAAAATTTCTGGGGCGGGTATTGAGGTTGATAGAGCTAAAATCGATGTAATAGCTAAGTTACCGTACCTAATAAACGTGAAAGGAGTTAGAAGTTTCATAGGGCATGCTGGATTTTACAGGAGGTTCATAAAAGACTTTTCCATGATCTCTAAACCAATGACTCAACTTTTAATGAAAGACCCGAAATTCAATTTTTCTAATGATTGCAAAAAGGCGTTTAATAATTTGAAAGAAAAATAACCACAGCACCTATCATCATATCTCCCGATTCGAATGTGCCCTTTGAATTAATGTGTGACGCTAGTGATTTCGCTGTTGGAGATGTTTTAGGACAACGAATAAATGGAAAATTCAAACCAATCTATTATGCTAGCAAAACTCTAAATAACGCCCAAGAATATTATACCACCACTAAAAAAGAACTTTGTGCAGTTGTTTTCTCTTTTGATAAGTTTTGTCCCTATCTTATCTTATCAAAAACTATAGTCTACACTGATCATTCTGCCTCGAAGTATTTGTTCAGTAAACAGGACGTCAAACCAAGGCTTGTAAGATGTGTTCTTCAAGGGTTTGACATCGAGATTAAGGATAAAAAGGGGTAGAAAACTTAGCTGCGGATCACTTGTCAAGACTTGAGAACCCAGACTTGGGAGCATTAGAAAATCGCAGATGAATTTCCCGACGAACATCTTATGATATTGAAAGCCAAACTAAATGACGACGAACCGTGGTATGTTAACTATGTTAATTATATTTTCGGAAAGATTGTGCCTCCAAAATGGACACTAAAAAAATGAAGAAGGTTTTTCTCTCATGTAAAGAATTATTTTTGGGATGAACCATACGTTCAGTCTATGCCCGAACAATGTAATGAGGCGATGCGTTGCTAGAAACGAAATCATGGAAATCTTAGCACACTGCCATTCTAGACCAACTAAGGGTCATCATAGCGCATCAATTACTTGAAGAAAAGTCTATGAATCGGGATTCTTTTGGCCAAGTATCTATAAAGATGCTAAAGAGTACGTGATGCGATGTGATGCATGCCAGAGATTGGGTAACATATCATCAAGGAGTGAGATGCGTCAAAACAATATTCAGGTATGTGATGTATTTGACATATGGGGACTAGACTTCATGGGTCCCTTTCCTAACTCGAGGGGTAATAAATATATATATATATTGGTAGCGGTTGATTATGTCTCAAAATGGGTCGAAGCTCAAGCACTTCCTATGAATTATGCTCGTGTTGTGATAAAAATTTTAAGACATTTATTTGCGAGATTTGGAGTTCCTAAGGCTTTAATTACTGATCGGGGATACATTTTTGTAACTCTCAATTAGAAAAAGCCTTACAAAAATATGGAGTGACTCATAAGTTATCAACAGCTTATTACCCCCAAACCAATGGAAAAACAGAAGTGACCAATATAGCTATTAAATGTATTTTGGAAAGGTCGATTGGATATAACCTGAAGAATTGGTCTGAAAAGCTCGATGATGCGTTATGGGCATTCAAAACCGCCTACAAAACCCCTACATGATGTACCCCCTTTAGATTGGTTTATGGGAAAGCTTGTCACCTACCTCTGGAGATCAAACATAAAGCGTACTAGGCATTAAAACAATGTAATATGGATCTTACAGCTACGGCAAAAAGCCGTTTCTTAGAACTTAATGAATTAGTATAATTAGGAGGTGCAGCATACGAGAACACCCGCATCTACAAGGAAAGAACAAATAAATGGCATGACTTTAGACGCCGAGGGGATAAAGACTTTAAAGTTAGGGATAAGGTATTGCTATTTAACTTAAGATTTAAAATACATCCGGGAAAGCTCAAATCAAAGTGGTACGGTCCGAATGTGGTAAAAACTATGTATCCATATAGGACCGTGGAAATTACCGATAAAAACGAGATTAGTTTTAAGGTAAAAGGACAAAGATTGAAGAAGTACTACGATGGACATATTGATACGGATGATAAACAGGTCATCAAATTTGAAGAAAATACGACGTGAAAGCTGAAGGAAAAGTCTAACTTAAAAACTAGCTGAAAGAAAATGCTTCTCAAGAGACAACCCAGATTATTTTTATTTATTTTTATCGAGTTTGTTTTCCCAGACATCAATACGGCGTATCCGCTCCATACCATATGGCATATTGAATATCTAAACATTATCAATCCTTTATTTTTTGCATTTAAAACATTATTGTCAGATTCATGTGTACGGTGTATTCATGCACATAATACGGTGTATTTGGAAGACTGACCCGTATAGATACTTTTTACAAGTTTCACCATACGATGTATTCTAGTTTATGGGTACAATGTATTGGTCCCCTATATAGTTTATAGTTTTTATTATTTATTAACCGTAGGATACCCGAGATAGGATTTTTCATGTCTTTCCTATATTTTGCGCAGGACCTCGCTGGAAAAGAAATCGACAAAGTTGGTGAAGGATCAATCATTTGGAATCCTATGTATATGTTGTAGTCATGCTGGTATTCAGACGCATTTACAACACACATTCTTGCTCATAAACTCAACTTGGAGAATCTACCGAGCAAAACATCAAGGGAGTTTCTCGTTCTAATTCTTTTAAATTCCCGTTTTTAATGTTTTACCTATACAACGAGGACGTTGTATAATTTAAGTGGGGGAATGGGAATTAGAACGTTACTTGTCCTATTTTCATATTAAAATGCTTAAATTTGCTTAAATTTAAAAAAATTTCAAGCATACTTTTTTGAAATTACTGGTTACATAACCTGCACACATAACCCTTATTAGATATTGTGAGGATTCAGCCTTATCCGTTTCCAAATGTTCACCCAAAATATGAGTGTGCCGATGATGTTGTAGACTTTAGAACTTGGCTTGGTATATCTATTCGAGACCATAATAATAAGTACTATGGATTTAGATGGAGTAACTTGTTTAAATTGGTAAATTTCTAGGATTACACCCAAAAAGCCTTTATATGTTGTTTTATTAACTAATTACACTGGTTAGTTAACCCTCGTATAAACCCTTTGTTTACTCTCATTTTAAGAGTAAGATACCCCTAGAAAAACCTGTAGAGCCAATCCTTTAGGATAACACCAACTATTTGTTTCATTACACCTTTACACCTTAGCCTACTCTGTTAGATTAAGTCCATTTATCAGTTGCTAGTTGCTTAAAGTGTAAAGTATGTATTTCCTGTGTCTTGTGTCATTTTCTATCTCTGGTATGGTTGGAAAATTTGCACATTGCAATGAGAATGTAAAAAGTAGTCAAAACTCATGTATTTTTACTACCATCATAATTATTGGTACGTCCGAAGAACGAAGAATCATGGAAGAAATTATCCAGATTTATTACGATCGTGAAGATGGTGAAATTACATCGAGATTCGTAGTATAGTAAAAAATAAAAAAAATCAAAAAAAATTTAGAAAAATCACAACAAAAAAGAGGAGGAAAGTTTGAAGATAGTCGGTTCGTTAAAAGCTTAAACCGATGGAATTATTCGAAGGATCGATTATTCGTTGATACGTGATTATAAATCGATGATGTAAAGTTTTGTATAAAGTGGTAGATATCGTAACTTGTCTTGTAAAAGTATGTAAAGTATGGGATGATTGGGAAGTTGACCGTTACGGGAATGCCAACTAAGGTTGTTGTTTTTGATCTATGATAAAGACATTTGTGTATACAGTTATGTCTTTATCATGGTAACGGTCGGGAAAAAGTGTCGAGCAACTTGTACCTTATCTGTTTGGACTTAATCTATTTGTTTTGTGAATTTTATTTAACAACAATTTATTTCCTTTCTTAATCATTAACCTTGGGTTTTACTCGAATGAGGATGTGATCGAGTCATGCATGTCTATTCTGTCGTTACGGCCATGTATGTGTGACTCAGCTGCCTTGTTGGTTTATTACTTTTGGTGAAAGTTAGAAGATCCATACCCTATATCATTCTTCATCCTAACCCTTGGTTAAACTCGAATGAGAATGTGATCAAACACACATGTCTATTTCATCGTTACGGCCATGTATGTGTGATTCAGCTGCCTTGTTGGTGTGGTACTTTTGGTGAAAGATTGTTAGAATGATCAAACCCTTTAAGCCTTTATAAAAAAACCTATTTTACCTTTATAAACTTATTACTCCTTAGCGCTAGTGGTGGAGATATGTATCATTGCCAAGCTTATGATAGAATACTCGTCATGACCGAGCAATTGAGCTAATTAGTTACATGGTACGACATAGATTAGTTGAGTGATTTGAGTGATTTCATCTTCCTATTTCGTGAAGTATTTGGTTGT
>BQNB010115705.1:10357-21026 GCA_026074375.1 Tanacetum coccineum
CTGTACCTGGGTTTTGTTTTGGGCGGGAAGAATGGAGTTTGGGTAGGTTGGCAGCTTTGGCCCCTCATCTCTTATAACTTTAATTCAAACTTCGCCCGGTTTGCAATTTCGACCCTTGCTTTTAATTCTTGCAATACAACTTGGGGTTTGGCAATTTTAGTCCCTCAAGTTGTATTTTCTTCATGTGGTTGACTTTAGACTTTGACTTGACTTGGTCTTTTCCATCCTTTGCTTGGCTTTGGTTTGTTTTTGGCTTTCTTTTTGAATATCCGTTCCTGCACAATTCAAATGCAAAACATACAAATACAATGTATTTTTGGTACGTTTTTAGTCATTTAAGTCCTTTTTTAAAGTAAAATGGTATGTGTAATTAAGTACATACCAAATACCATCATTTACTAGTTCATTCATCAAAGCTTTATATCTGGTGAAAGTTTGTGTAAGAGTTTCACCTTCCTTGCATCTGAAGGTATTATAACACAACTTAAGGTCCATGACCCTATTTTCTTTTACATCAGAGGGGCCCTCGTGATATAGTATTAGGTCTTCCCAGGTTGATTTTGGTGTTTCACAATTGATAACAGAATTCATTTGGTCATCTTGTAGGACAAACATAATGAGACTTTTAAGTCGCTGATCTAGGTTAGAAGCCTTTCTTTCATTATCTGACCATTGTGCTTCAGGTTTTCTCACTGTCATTGGGACATATGGACCATTAAGAATAATGTTTTTGAATTGAGGTTTAATACCAACTATGTGGCACATGAACCTTTTCTTCTAATTTGTGAAGTTTTCCACTTCTAGTAAGGGAGCAACATTTTTTAGGCCACCCCTATATTTTAGAGTTTATGGTATATCTTGTAGGGAAACATGTACACTTTTATTAAAATAAAATCAGATTACATTAATAAATAATTAACAGAAAATAAAATAGACAGAATAGGGTAGAAGTAGAAGACATACACTATGAACGATAAATAAGAAAGCAGTAAAAGGTATGGAACAAGGCACGTTTTGGACTGCTTCCCTTAAACAGATTCGCCGTTCTTGTCTCCAAGGTACAAGTCAAAGGCTGTTGTATAGACAAAACTCGACAAACTTGCCTTGCAATATCACGGAAGCAGTCGTATGATTCTGATCGAAAGGATTGCTAGAACTTGGTTGCTATGGAGCTTTATTTTTTGGTTGTGTCTAAAACGAATGAGACTAGGCCTCTATTTATTATGAAAACGTTGTCTTGTTTTCCAAGATAAATAATTGCCCAACTTAAGCAAATATTTTATTAACAAAAACGATTTGCATATCTTTTAATGACACAAAATATTATGTACAAACTTATTTGATAAGTTTAAATCTATTCCTAAAATAGATTTACTAGAAAAGGAAAGAAACCCAAATACACCTTCACACTTCAACATTTTGGGTGATGTGGATATTTTTTCTCATATTTTGTGTTTCAGTGTTTCACTTTAAGACACGGTTCTCATTTATATTAACTCGTATTTTGGACATACTTCAAGAAGAAAGCAAAACTACAAGCTAATGTATATATTTTATATATAATTTTTTTAATTATAATTATTATATTATTTATCTATATATATATAACATATACATATATTAAATAATGTCCAAAGTTTGCAAAAACACATTTTGCCAAACTATTTTTCCAATAATCCCCCATATGAATGGAAATCGGTCGAAAACACACGAAAATTTCAACGAAATTTTTGCGGTTGAGTCCTGCTTAGGATAGGTAGGTGTGACCCTTTGAACTTTCCCTTGTGAGATACACTTAGCCTCCTTGATCTGAGTAGATGTGATGTCCTTGAACTCAGCTCTGTTTAATAGACGACAATACACTCTACACATGACATCTCCCTGACCTTTGGGGGGGGGTAAGTCCTTATAGTCGTGCCCTTTAAGGTCATGAGCACTAGCCTAGTTCTGCAAGAGCTCTTAGGAATTGCGCCCCCTATAATTCCCTTCGAAGCAACCCTACTTCTCTCTCACATAGGTGATTTCATCCTGAATCATTAAAAACATATGTTTTGCGATTTCATCTTATATCATTTTGCTTTGTGATTTCATCCTGAATCATTAAAGCCATATGTTTAACCTCAACAAGTCACATTTGTTATAGGAATGGACTATGATGTTACAATTTTAAGTAACACCCCATATGACGTGACTTCCCCCACATTTCTATGATTAGGTTATCATTATTTTGAACCCGTCTTGGATCTCCAGTCAACTGAGTTAGGTTTTCCTTCATAGAAACTCATTCCTTTAAGGGCTTTAGTCACATTCCTTTAGACGACTCTCTAACTAACTCTTTTTCTTAAGGGTTTCCTAAGCGGATTCGCGATGTTATTCATTGACTTTACGTAGTCAATCGTGATAACTCTATTTGAGAGTAGTTGTCACACCGATCACCGTCTATGATGAATATGTCTCGACTTACCGTTTTACATTGTGATATGAGCTCTGTCAAAATTCAATTGACTATCACACTTTATAACATGGTCATTACCAGTTTACGCCTTATTGGTATGTCACTTTACGATTTAAACGTAAATATCTCTATATTCTATAAATTTATCGCAAATGTTAAATTCATATTTATCATAGATTTAGCTATATATCTTTTTGAAATACATTTCAAGATTTCAAAGGAATAGCTTTCCACATAGCGTAAGTACATCTGCTCTAAGTGGATCTAGATTCTTTTAAGTAAGAAAATCTTAATTTTCACATTACTCTATCATTCTGATAGTAGCCATATTTCTTCCATATGCAATTTCTTAAGGTATCACAGTTACTAGTGTAATACTATACAAATGATCATCACTTGAATTACTGGTATACTTGATCTGGTTATAAATTCATGTCACACACACGTCATTACACACATAAGATGCCCAATATTCTTTGAGTATTCAAAATAGGCAACATCTTTACCTCTATTTTAAATAGAATTAAAAAGATGTCATTGAATTCTAGCTAGGTCAGAATCTCCCACATTGAACCTCTCAAGAATATTGTCCTTATAATGTTTTTGACTTCTAAACAAATCCATATGGTTACTTGACCTTAGTTCCAAGTACCATATTCAACAACTAATGAAGTTTGTGTCAATCTTGAATCCAACATATCATTAGTGGTTTTGTTTATCTTTTTACTTCTAGTGATTATTATCCATCTTTGTATAGAGTAATAAACTATGGGAGAATTATATACAAATCGATCACCACAAATACATCCATTAATTTTAAATCCCACATTTTTACATGATATGGTTAAAATTGATGTCCTTGTTTAGGAGCCTTCCTTAAGCCATATAACGACTTAACAAGCCTACAAACTTTGCTCTCTAGTCCAGGAGCCATGAAACCCTCAGGTTGGTTCATGTATAGTACTTTTTTCTAAATCCCCCGTTTCTGAAATGTCATTTTTACTTCATTTGTTGAACTTTGCCAAATTGCTTAATGCTCGGGCAATAGCAAGTATCATCTTAACTGGGGTTATTCGCGTAGAATAAGTATCAAAGTAATATAGACCTTCTTGTTGTCTAAATCCTTTGATTGCTAATCTTGCTTTGTACTTGTTAATGATGCCATCGGGTTTATCCTTCATATCTTGAGATTCCATATATAGCTCGTGGTTTACAACCCGAAAGTTAAAATCTACGAGCTCACCATATGATTTTTAAATTAGATTCTACTTTCACTTTTATGCTTCTTTCAATTATAGCCATTCTGAGGATAGTTACCCATCTTCCTGATTAAAAGTCGGTTCTTTTTCTACCATAAATGAAACAAAAGCGGGTCCAAATAAAACTAAAAAAAGGTTTCTCGGTTCTTGCCCTTTGCTCTTCTAGGTTCAAACCTATTATCCTTGGGTTGATATTGTCTCTCATCTTGGAGATCATTATCATCTCATTGTCTCTGATCTTGGGAAACTTCGTGTTTATTCTAGATAATTTTCTTATTCCTTCATTAAACAAGGAACAATATATTTTCAAAGGACAGGAAGCACTTTCTTTATTCCATTATCGTATCCTTGTGTATATCAACATACACAAAGAAACCATAAGCACTACCGTTATGAGCATATGCAATTCACAGTTTTAGGTCAAATCTTATAAACCTTGGGGTTCAATACGGATATCTTGGCAAGATATCCCCCACATTTGTAAATACTTATAAGATAGTTTTCTTCTCATCCATAGTTCATAAGAACTATCTTATTTTATTTACAAGGGATCTTATCTAACAGATAAGTAGCCTATATAACTGCTTTTCCCCACATGCCATTGCTTAAACCATGACTTACGAACATGGCATTAATCATATCTTCTAAGGCACGGTTCTTTTCTATATCAAGAGCAATAAATTTATGTCTTATTATAAGTTTAGCACATAAATTTAGAAATGGAGACACATATTCACCTCCAATATGACTTCAAACCACCTTGTTTCTGATAATAAGTTGATTTTTAACTTTTTTATATAGAACAATCTTGTCTATATCCTTACTCTCAAGTAAGTATAAATAGCAATATTTTGTACCACCATCAGCAAATATGATGAAGTACACGCTATTCGCTACCTTAGTAGGTATAATCCAAATACAATACAACCATGTGAATATATCCAAGGGTTCAATATTTTTTGTTCAACCAAGGGGAAAAGGTACTTAATCTTGTCAGTTTGGCTTCAACATAAGTTTTAATTTTGTAGTTTGTGTCAATAAAAAGTGGGTATCCAATTTGGTTTAATTAGACAACATATTGAGTTAAAAATTGTAAACTGTCTGAGCCAGCCTACTGCATCATTTAACAATCAAATAAGATGAATTCATTTCATTTTTACTGAATGACTTTAGAAAATACATTAGCTTAAACATTTTAATGGGTAACCCATACGGACTCCCAAGTATGTTATTCGTTAACTCTATTTTTATTTGATTCCAACACAAGATGAAATCCTAATTTCATTAGTAAACCATCCAAACACAAGATTCCTACGAATCTCTGGCACGTACAACACGTTGGTTAACTTAAACACTTTTCCAGATGTGAATCACATCTCCTTTTCCCCTAATATTAGCAGTCGGAGAGTTGCCCAAATTCGTTCTCTATATTCTCAACTGCATTGAAAGAGTTAATCAAACTTTTAGCCACATATAACATGACATGTACTGAAGTTGTAATCTACATTATCTAAGGTCTGATTCTTCTTATGCTTAGTTTTGATGTCATTCAGGACCAATATAATAATAGTTATTGCAATAAGGATTATGAATGCTTCAAAATGCACTCCTACCGTACAGTAACTTGAGTATCGGTCTCCATTTTGATAGGCTCGAAGCAGATCCTTTCATGTTCTGTGACATTCAAACTGTAGTAAGAGGTGTTAATATGAGGTCTTATGATTAGTTTGAAACTAATTTGGTACAATAACAAACATGCTTAATCACATAGTGGGGTTTAT
The DNA here is from genome assembly GCA_026074375.1 of Tanacetum coccineum. NCBI lineage: Eukaryota > Viridiplantae > Streptophyta > Magnoliopsida > Asterales > Asteraceae > Tanacetum > Tanacetum coccineum. Next base: position 15,853 of record BQNB010115705.1, read on the forward strand.
ACAAAACGATTTTAATCGACTTTATTTAAACGCTAATTGTTTTGTTACATTGTTATACAAAAACACTTTAAAGAAAGTCTTTCGACGTAAACAATAAAATTATATCGACTATTACACTAATGTTTTTATCAAAAAAATATGTTTAATATGATGTTGTCAATTTCTACTATAAAAGATCTTTTAGATCTATTTAACATGATCTATTTCTACACTGAAACTCAAAAAGGTTCAGTAGATTCCGATCTGCTAAAGAACTCAGCAAGGGTTTCTGTAGGATCCCATTCTTCTAATAAGAATAATGAACAAGTTTCATATAGATATACTTTTAAACTAAAAAAAATTCATGAATTTATATCTGGTTAATAATTAAACGACCCGATTTAAAATTAAACTAGACAGTCAAACAAACACTCCACGAATTTAATAAAGTGATGTATATATCTGATATTTAATAATAATATGTATAATTATCAATATCTTGATTCAAAGAAATTCTTCTTGATTTTATCGAACACGTTACAGTTATCTAATAAAATAACAACTTGCATTTTATAAGATATGTTTCCAAGAAACTCCACTTGGTTCTAAAGAATTTAAATTCATCATGATTTGCAACCATGTCAGTAACTAGCGCACCAATTACATTAACAAGATTCACTAGGGTTACACTCATGTTACCATTAGTAAACTTGTCAATACAAAACAGTTAAGAACTGTTAAAATAATTTGTATCTTATAATCGATTTGGTTTATTTAATTGTACCAGAATCAATTCAAAGAAACTCAATTGGGTTGATTTTAATGAATCAAATGATACAGTTTAATAGAAGACTCAATCTTGGTTTCAAATAACTGACCTGAACACCTGAAAGATCAACACAAAACAGTTAAATAAAACTGTTATAAACGGTATCCAAGTATTTCAATCCTTGATTTCTATAATCCTTATACCCGATTGCTTTAAAGAAAACTCATTCTTGGTTTTTAATGAATCAACTAGATTTGTTTAATTAGAAACTCAATCTTGATTTCAAAATAAACTGATCTAAACAACTACTTTTAAAAATCGTTATAGATATGTAATTCCAAATCTGTAAATTAAAATTATGTTTAATTAAAAATTATTTCCAAAGAAACTCAACATGATTTCAATAGAAAACAGTTTATAAATATAAAATCTGTTAATTATAATTAATTCGATTTAACAAAAGCGTTTTTAATTTTGTTACAAAAAATCTATTTTAAGATTGTAGGAAAACATGTACACTATTATTAAAATAAAATCAAATTATAATCAATAAATAATTAACAGAAAATAAATGACTGAAAATAAACAGACAGAATGGGGTAGAAGCAGAAGACAAACACTATGAACGATAAATAAAGAAAGCAGTATAAGGTCGTGGAACGAGGCACGTGTTGGACACGCTTTCCTTAAAACAGATTCGTCATCTGTCTCCTAGGATACAACGTTCAAAGCTGTTGTACAGCCGAACCTGACAAACTTGCCTGAAATATCACGGAAGCTAGTGTATGAATTCTGATCGAAAGGATTGCTGGAACTTGGTTGCTATGGAGCTTTATTTTTGGTTGTGTCTAAAACGAATGAGACTAGGCCTCTATTTATAGTGAAAACGTTGTCTAGTTTGCCAAGCATAAATACCGCTCCAAACTTGAAGCAAAATCTTTAATTAACAAAAACGATTTGTGTATCTTTAATGACACAAAATATTCTGTACAAACTTATTTGATAAGTTTAAATCTATTCCTAAAATAGATTTACAGAAAACTGGAAAGAACCCGAATCACACCTTCCCACTTCACATTTTGGGCGATGTGGGATACTTCCATTTCTCATTATTTTGTGTTTCACGTGTCCCACTTTGAGGACCGGCTATCTTCATTATATTAACACAATTTTGGACATACTCTCAGCTTGTTGTGAAGCTCTCTTTATGGAGGAAAACACAAAAACTACAAGCTAATATAAATATTATATAAATAGATATAATTAATAATGTCAAAAGTTTGCAAAAACACATTTTGCTAAACTATTTTATGGTATATCTGCTGCCATTTATGGATCTTGATTTTAAAAATATTTTGAATAGTTTATGAAAACTTTTTGACAAGGTTTTATAAATCAAACTACTCTGATACCACTTGTTGGTCCCCTTGAATGTGATATAAAGTTTATCAAGTTAAACTAATCACATTCCATAGCAACAAAGTGTATGTTTTAAACAAATATATAAGAGATAGTAAGAACACTTTAAAACAACACACGATATACTTTTCAACGTATAAATTCTTATTAGAAGGAATAAAGAATCTATGACATACTTTGCTTGCGGAATAGCAAAATAGTTGAATGACAATTTGGTGATCTCTTCTCTAACTTAACTGAAACCTAAGTATCGAGTTTAAGTACAAACTTTGTAACCAGCACTTAAGCTTCAGCTTTAGTGGTTTTATAGTTTGATTCAAGGAGTAAATCGCTCTTAAATGTGTTTCACATTAATTACAAGAGTTGGCCATTTACTCCAGTGCAACATTCTTTTTATGCTTAAGGAATTAGGGTTTACAGGAGGTGCCCTAGGACGCATGTCAAGCATTAGATGGGTGGTTGAGATCCCATTTAATGTTGTCATGCTTTAAGGTACTAGGAACAGTCTTTTAGGGAAATTATTGTACTTATTTATCAACTTTAGAAGTAGTCATTCCCAAGGAGATATGCTTTATTCTTTTTTATATAAAGCATATCTTTTTCCCGCCTTGTAAACCTTCTAGAAGTGAAACATTTCATTTTAGCTTTTGAGAGAAGCTCAACATCGTTCAGCTTAGCATTGCCAATCAAGCTGAACTGAAGCTCTTGCTAAGGCCTTCTTCAATTTTTGAACCGCCATATAAACTGAAGTGAAGATACTACTTGATCTTTTAAGTGCCTGAAGAGCTGAAGCTGAACTCTCTTCAGCTAGACTTGAATTATGGTATTTTATGTGTAAATCTATTAAGAGACTGAAGGCACTGAACTGACCCAACAATATCGCTTAACACCAACACCTAGTAAAACCGTCCCCAATAAAAATACAACATGTACCTACGCCATATCCATCATGTTTTTTGTAGACTCTAGCTTGTAGTCTGCAAAGTAATCTAATGGCAACGACATCACCAAGAATCTGAAAACACAAACTCAGAAAAAAAACATATACATAGCAAACTCTTAGGCAATTAGGTGAACATAAAAGTATCCTGCCCCAGACTAACACACAACAATGTAAACCATCGACGTTAAAGACACAATACGTATATATGCTTTTAAACCATATTTTTCGTAACCCCTCGGGACGTCCTACACATAATTTGACAAAATTACGTCTAAGCAAATTACCAAATCACAGAATAAACATATTGCATAAAATATACGAAAAAATATATCGTCTAACACCAATGCCCAATGCCGTAAAATGTTATGGGGTTAAAAGTAGCATACATACATGTACCACGAACATGGTATTTCACGTAAACTCTAGCGTCCGGCCTGCATAGAAATGTACAATGTTGCAAAAATCGGCCTAGGCGGCCTTATAATCGGCGATTCCAAGCTACTTGGCCACACACCTTGGAAAATAAGGCAAATCGAGTGAAAAATCAGTCTGGTCAATGACGGCAACAAAACGGTCAATAATAGATCAAATTGGCCTAAACAGCCTAATCGGTCAACGAAAGGCAAACATTTTTTAACCTAAAATTAGGTTTTCTATCCACTTATACGCCTCTATTCTCATTTAGTCATTTACACCACACATTATAGATAAGCCTTCATTCTCACAAGTGACAACTGAGATATCCTATGTCAAATTGCCAATCATAGAGGCATATAAATAAAGGTATGCAATATGTCACTTTGATTTTTAATTCTTACATAATTGTTTAATCAAAGGAACATCAGATTATTGATATCTTTAAACAATTATACAAGTGAATTCACTCACTATAATTGATTAATTGTTAGTGATTTTCGAATTCGAATTTATGATTATGGCCTTGTGGGTTTGTTGCACAAGTTTATTTATATGAACAAATTACAAATATATGAAAGAAGTCAAGAACCATTATTTTTTGTTTGGTACAGAGTTATAAGTTGTAAAAAAACATTATTTTTGAAACTATAATGTGAATATGTGATAGGTCTCAAAGGCTTACCAGTTAAGAGCTTGATGTCATTGTTTGTTGATTTGTAGTTGTTAAAGTGATTTTATGTTTAAGAAGTTGGACAGTAAAATACTAGTTAAAGTGATGCTTGATGGTTATCTATGTCTATGTTTTGAACAATGTGACTTTGAACTCTTTTAGTTTTAGTGTATTTAAAGTGTTATATCCATCTCATACAAGTAACTTTGAAATTTATATATAAAATTTGCAAAACCGATTAATCACCGATTAATCGCGCCTAGACCAATTACAGGCTACAAGGTGGTCGACCGACCAGCTAGCAAATCGCGATTTTTGCAAAATTGGAAATGTAACAACAAATTATCATTGTGGACATGAAGACACCAACTCAGGCGTAAGAATATATACATATGAAACCCTGGGACTATCAACTATAAAGAAAACCATGATGCCTCACACCGATATCTGATACTGTAAACTATTAAAGTTAAACATACAATACGTACCTGTCCTTTGGACACTATGTTTCGCATAACCTTCGGCGAGCATGCTGCACATAACAACATCATCAAAAACCTCAAAACACAAATTCAAATATAAGAATACATGTAACCAAGTACTACATGAATGATCTAAAAATTTTGGAACCTTAAACACATAAGGACAGACATAAAATTGTACCACCCAACATTATAAGCAACTAATATGATTGCGACTTTGACAAAATAACAAAACATGAACATTTTTTAAACAAATACCCAAATTAGATGCCACAAACTATAACCTCACAAAACTACGGATGGTATTATTGCTTCTAAACACAAACAAACGCTCAAACGGTACATAACAAACCTTAAACAACACTGTTTTGGCAAGACACATTTAGTAGTCGAAATAAGGAACATGTTGATAGAAATAATGCTTAAAAACATTATTAATATTTTTCACATCTTTACGTTTTGATAATCACAAAATATAAAAACGTTCAATGTAAA
>BQNB010115706.1:6603-21509 GCA_026074375.1 Tanacetum coccineum
ACAAATATAAAACTAAAAAAATCACCACTAAAAATTATTACGCCGAGTGCTGGAATGAGGGGGGTTTTTATACCCCAAGCTCGAGCTCCTCCCATCTTCTAGGTCCTTCTTTATCTTTAATCTTGACCCTCCAACTCATCTTTATCCTTGATGTAAGCCGTAGGATTTAAAGTGTGTATAAACGGATCATTGACGTGGCTTGGTGTGTTAGTTATGTGAGTGTAAACACTCACATACGTCACATCAACCAATCATTGATTTTCATTTTGCCAGGGTGGATTGGGGTAAGGTTAATTGAAAGTGATGGGTGGGTTAAGGAGTGTGAGGGGGTCATTAACCCTATGGTTAATTAGGGTGTGGGTGAGGGGTTAATGAACTAGGGTTCATGGTGTTCTTGGTGGATTCGAGTGTGTTCATGTGTGTGTGAGTGTTAAATCTGTTTTGGGGGTAAATGGGGTGCACAGTAAATGTTAAAGGTTTATTAACAATACGGGTTGGTCGGGTTAGGGCATGGGTTATTTGTGGGTAATTGGGTTAGGGCTAAGGTTGTGATTGGCTCAAAGTTGGGAAGTGGGTAGTTTGACCCGGCCATTTGACCCGCGCCCTTTTGATCTATGAGGAAATTGCATCTTTGGCCCTTGTGTTTGGGAAGCACTTTATCAAGATATAAATAACTTTAGGGATATTGCATATTCAGCCCTTGAGTTATTAAAACAATGGAGCTGGGCTTTGGATGAATGTGGTAAGCTGCAGTAGACTGTAGAAGGCTGAGGCATGATTTCTCTGGCTTCGGCTTTGAGTTCTTTAGCTTCTTGATCACTCATCCGTTCTCGTGTTCGTTTTTGCCTGTTTTTTACTGTTTTCCTGTAATATTTGACATATCCATACCTGCACACATTAAACTCAAATACAAGCATATTTTTGCCATTTTTGATCCGTTTTGGGTTGAATTGGGCCTTTTTAAGCATAAATAGATATGTGTATTCTACACTTATCAGTATACTTGTTGTTGTCAATGAATCGGTGTTGTTGTCGAAGTACTTGAGCTTTTTTGACAAATAATGAGCTAAAACGACGAACGGTGCACAAACTTTCAACTTAAAACGAGTAACGGTGATTAAAACTCAAATAAGGACTAACGGTGCAATTACGATTCACTTTGGAGGACTAATGGGCTGAATTGAAGCAATTAAGGACTAACGGTGTAAACTTGTTTCAACTTGAAGGTTAATGATGCAACAAAGGACAAACTTTAAATTTTACTTTAAGTTCAGGGGTTGCATGTGCCAACTTGGGATTTTAGTTTAATAAATAAAAAGAATTCCCTCCTAAAAGTCGTCTCCTTTGTTTTTTGAATTATAGAATGTGACGTTTGTTATTTTTACACTTGCGGGATGGTACAGTTAGCGTCGGTGAAAAGCAAATATACCACGTTGATCGAAATGGAATCACGATCACAGCGGTATAGGTTATAAGTCCCGTAACTAACCGACACTCGAAACCGAAAAACCAAAAATGACTTAAAACGTGTATGTTTTGTTCCTGTTGAATTGCTAAATCGGTTTCCACACAAAAGATGATAGATCGGTTCCTACTGAAGTTGTTAGATCGGTTCCAACTGAAGTTTATGATAGATCGGTTCAGTAGATCGGTTACCACTACTTCTGAGTAGATCAGTTACATCTAATTATGAGTAGATCGGTTACAACTAATTATGAGTAGATCGGTTACAACTAATTATGAGTAGATCGGTTATAACTAATTATGAGTAGATCGGTTACAACTAAGTTGTACTATCGTCCTTGCTTTTGTGGTCCTTGAACCTTCGTCTTCAAACTAGCGTTCAAGAAACGCAACCTAGGAAAAAGGCTTTTTAAGCCACAAAAAGCTTGAAAATAAACTTCATAAAAACTTGAACAAAAAGCTCTTTTAATCACAAATAAGCCACGAACGACGAGAAAAAATAAGCTACAAAAATGTAGAAAACAGTGAAATGAATAGAACAGTGAGTTACACAAAAAGCTTTAATATTATTGATGTAATAATACGAGTACTCAACCAGTACTAGGGTTTACACAACCTTAAAGCTATTAGAGAATGTATATTGAAGATGTATATCTTAATCCTAACCTAAGGACTCCTTTTATAGCACAAGGAGCCTTGTACAAGATAAGTCCTAACCATATCTTCTAAAAACAAGAGATATACACAGAATATATTCTAAATATAACGATAACCGCGTATTTGACTTTGTGTAATCCTTATCCTTAAGACAACAGTGGAAACTTTTCTCTAGCAGTGGGAATACATAACACTAGCAGTGGGAAAATACTCTAGTAGTGGGAATGAACATAACTAGCCGTGGGAATACCTTGGAGCATTTTATTCCCAATAATCCTCCCCTAAACTTGATACTCCAATCTTCAAATCAAGTTTCTTGAATAAAATGTTAATCCTGGAGAGGATGCTTCCAAACATCTTGTCATCTTGGACTGTTTGCTATACTATATATTTTTATCAGAAGTTCATTAGCCATTTCTGAATACTGGTCCACTTGTAGCTTGTTACACAGCAGCAAAGTTGTGATTCCTTTTGTCAAAGGATAGTCTTTCTCCACTAGCATAAAAATCTCATGTCCTCTTTCAGTAGATACATGGTGAACACCACATGTGTCATAGAGCCTCCATTCCAAGGGATCATGCATGTATCTTTGAAGTGCCCATAGCTGGTCTCTAGGATCTGGTTCATATAGTCTCTTTAGCTCAACCCAAAGCTCCTTTTCTTTGTCCTCTGTAGGATCTGTAGTGCTGAAAGTCTTCTTGACCAAACTCCAAAGCCTATCCAGATCCTCTCTATCAAACCTCTTTAGCATCTCTTCAAATGTTTGATAAACTTCTGTGTGATTCCCAACTCTAATGATTTTCCAATATTTTCTTTGTTCTTCAGAGTAGATTTCCCATTCTATAATAGGATATTTTGCCTGTAGAGCTTCAATGTAAACTTCTTCTACAGGTACTATCTCCATCATCTTCTTAAGCTCTTCCTCAGATAGCTCTTTAGAATCTTTGGTTTGATGTTCTTGAGAGGGTTCTGATCCTGAAGCTTTAGCTGTCTTCAATCTCTTAGAGCTTTCTTGAGCCAACTGAATTCCTGGTCTCTTAACTCTTTCACTTTCTGTCTTGAAGTTCATAGGCACAAAATCTTGCAACTGTTTCCAGACTGGAATGAATTTTTCTTCAATTTGTTCAAATGTCATTCCCCTGAAGTCTTTACTCTTCCATCTAGCATGACTCTTTAGTACGGCCATGTAGAAATTCCTTTTCTCTGTTTTTGTTGATGGCTTGCTCTGCTGGGCTTGATACTTTTTGATTTCAGCAAGGTTCCTTTGATACTAAATGAGTTTAGTAATTAACTCCATTTTCTATTCAAGTGACAAATCAGCTTCAGCTTGTTCATACTCTGTCATGTACTTGGCAATCAATTCATTGCTCCTATCAAATTCAGCAATCATCATCCCAAGTTCCTTTTCTGCTTGAGCTCTGGCTATTTCAGCATCTTTCTTACCTTGATCTTTAATCAACTGTTCTTCTCTGGCAAACTCCATTTCCAACTCTTTAGCCACCTGAGCATCTAGCTGTTCCTGAATCTTCTTCTTCTTTGTACCTGTAGACTCTACCATTTTCTCCTTCCCTTTTCCTTTTGCACTAATGGTTGGAACACTGGTAGTGTAAGAAGGTTCAATAATAATATCTCTTGAAGCTCTTGTCATTCTTGTATAAGGTGTTGTAACACTGGCAGTGGTAAAAATTGCAGCAGTGGGAAAGCTTCCACTAGATAGAACATTAGCAGCTTCCAAAGTGCTCAATACATTTGCTGCTTCATCTGTGTTATCACTTCCTTTTCCAGTACTCATTTCAACATCTCCAGCCATCAAATCCGCCCCTTGATCCATCCCCCCTGTGTTTGGAGCATCCTCTTGAGCAAATCCTACTATTCTCTTCTCATTATCCTCAAGAGTCTTGACTCTGTTCTTCAACTGAGTGATTTCTAGGTCTTGACTCTGAATCCTTTGCTCCATAAGCAAGTGTTGTTGTTGCAAGTTGGTACACATATCCATCAATTCTTGAAGTTTTTGTTGCATAATGCTCTCACCACCATCAAGAGAAGTAACCCTTGGTGATGATTCATGGGGCATGGCAGAGGTCTTAGCAATGTTTTCCCTGTCCTGCCCTGCATCTAAGCTAGTGGCAGTAGGTAAAGCCTCCCCATGTCTGTCATCTCTTATAGGAGATACAATCTCATCTGCTCCAGGTGTAGGGGCTTTAGACTAAGAAATCCGTATAGCCCCTCTAGTTAATCTCCTAGGTGTAGAAATGTCAGGATGAGATTGTGATGGAAGTGTTGATGCTTGTGGTATGGGTTCTGGAGAAGTGGTTTGATCTTCTTGGGGTGTAGATTCATACTGAGCTGAGGGTGTGTGATGGGGCTCAGTTGGGTTTGCTGAGCCTTCACCCTGTGGAACTAACATGGATTCAAACAACTGGACAGTCCTACCAGAAAAACTTGGACTGTTGACTCTCAGGGTAGTAAACACTTTTTGAGTGTAAAAGGGCACATTGTAAACCTCATTGTGTTTGATAGCACCAAATTGACTCATTTTCAAAAGTTTTTCAATAAACCTAGGGTACATAAGAAATTTACCCTTACTTTTGACATTCCTCATCATACCATCAAAAATCATTTTTGAGAAATTATAAACTTTGTTGGTGGCTAAACAAACAATAGCAGTGGCAATATTACTACTAAACTCATTGAAACCAGTACTCTTTGAACTTAGACACTGCATAATGGTATGAATGAGAAACTTCCACTGATGTGAAAATTGGCATTTTTGAAAAGAAAATCTTTGGTTTGGTAAAATATTATAGCCCATCAGTGAAAGGTTTTCAAAAAGCTCATTGTCAGGCAAAGTGCTAATACCTTCATCATCAAGAAGTTTGAGATGCCTTCTGATTGATGATTCAGTAATAGTACGTTGCCTGCCATTAACCTTAGCAATAATCTTTGTTTCTCCATCCACTGTTTCGACCCTTACAGTGGACCAAAACTGTCGAATGTGTGAAACATAGACAGTGGGACTAACCATCAAAGCATACCTTATGTGAGAGGCTTCAAGGAAGTCCACTATCTGGTGGAAATCAGCATTGTGCTCTGTTTTCTCCAAAATAGCCACCATGTTGTGATAATCGCAAAAAGCAAGCTTTGTCATTGAGAATTTGATGGTTTAGGGTGCTGGGTAAAAAAGTGACAGATGGCTGTAGTGAAGAGTTATTCTCTTTGGCATGTGGACCTACTAGTGCATGTACATACCCCGCTTGCATAGTTAAGGGTGTGAAGTTTGTGGTACATGAACGCGATATACTTTATACCACTCAAAACAGTAGAGTTTCAACACCCGGGCTTGATGGAGAGATGTATTATGGTCAACTCGAAGAAATTCTGGAGCTCACTTATATCGGCCCCCACAAGGTTGTATTGTTTCGATGTAAATGGTTTGACACCATTAACCCTAAGAACCATACGACACACAACAGACGTTCTTACATTGGCCAGGGCATACATCATATTTTGACTGATAGGGAATTTCACCAAAATAACCAATACATTCTTGCGACACAGTAACACAAGTATTCTACTTGCTAGACAACCAGTGGTTGGAAAGGTCGTCGAAAAAAAGTTTTCATCGAGACGTGGCAGAAGTATCCGATCAAGTTGTTATACATGGTAGCAGTTCATCCATATGTTACTCTTCTGTGAATTGACTAATTTTGAGCTACGATTTGAGTATAATTTGAATCAACAGAATGTGGTCGCACCCACCAGTTAATGATGACCAATGCTAATGCTAATGAAGGCAATGCTGAAGATGATGTGTTGCACATGTTTCATTGATGATGATGTGGTTGATGATGTTGTGTATCTGATGATGATGAAGTGGACCTTGTCCTATTGTGGAAGAAGTTTTATCTCCCCGATGATTTCTGACGATGACAATCCGTTTTTTTTTTATTTTTGATCTTAGATGTAGTTTGTAATGTAACAGTTATTATATGCTTAAATGTGTAATTTTTCTTTGAATGGAATTGTTTTTATATGTTTAAATGTGTAATTTTGCATTTGAATGGAATTGTTTTTATATGTTTAAATGTGTATTTTTTATTTGAGTGGAATTGTTTTTATATGTTAAAATGTGTATATTTATATGAATTTGTGTATTAGCATTAATTGGTCTACGAAACTGTGTGTTCTTGTACTTGTTTTTTTACAGGCATGGCTGTGGTTATTACCCAGATCTCACGGTGGGGGATGCAGCGTGTTAGTACACCTAGGCACGGCCAGTTTCCGGACAGCTGCGTAAGTAAGAAATTGTGTTTATTGATTTTTTATACCAGTTTATTTTTAATTTCTTTTACTTGAAATTTTCAATGATCTCAATAAAAATTATCTTGAGGTTCCAACCTGCGTATCGAGGACCGGGAAGATGCGTCCTTAAAGGAGCGGCGTTTAGGACAAAATGGCCAACGACCTTTGACGATCGGCTTTGATTACGGCGATCTAGGTACTTCCATCTACAAGTGCGTTTATTCTAGCATGTTGAATAGCTAATGGGGAAACAGTCAAGTACCTTCCCTTGTTGCGACGTGGGAAAGAAATTCCAGGAGGAGTATTAAGAGCATATTTTCCCTACTCTTGAGGTATTAATTGTTTATTTTACTTTCTATTATCGACGTGGTGGTTATGCGTGTTATGTTTAAATTGTTTGTTTTTTTAAAATGCATTTGTTTTATGTTATATGTTAGTGCTTTTCGACCTCGCCTCTTGGTACAATAATCAGGATAAAGTGGTGATGGGCCAATAATGTCTATACGGTTGGGGACAGGGGTAATGTTGGGCTGCTAATGGAATCATGAGGATCATTTGGCGCAAAAATAAGCAAAGGTCAAGGTCTGATCATTTTACAAGATATGGTTTCGGCCGAGGAGGCTAAGGAATCATCTAGTCGCGAAGAAGTGTGCGGCGAGACAGGACCGAGATGAGTGGAATAACTTGGTTGACTGGTGGTCCCATCCGGATCGGGTGGCGAGAAGTCTTCAGAATGCTGCCAAACCGATGGCGAAGCATCACGTTTCTAAACCATCAGGGGTAGAAAATCATTCGCGGCAAGGGCTTGGAAATGAATATGTAGGCTCTTTATATTTTTTTGTGATATTTTAAAAGTGTTTATATTGTTTATTTATAGCTTGTTATTAATTTTTTCGTATTTTGTACAGAAAGTCGAGAAAGGTCAATTTACGAGGACTAATTGAGACCTTGGAGGAAGACGCACTCGAGGCCGGAGAATGGGGGGAGTGGCTTAAGACCCAAAAAACTTGAAGAGATACGTAAGTAATTTAACTCGTTACATTCTTTAATAATTATTTGATTTGTTTTTTAACCTTTTTTTTCTTTTTCTTTCACAGTTGGTATGAAGAGCATGCAAGATCAGGTTAGTGCCGACGTTCATCTCGTACATTATAGATAAAGATATCTGGATGAAGTCGTTCCGAAGTACCAACTGCCAGACATGTCGGGAAAGGGAGGAAGTTAAGCGGGTGGTGGGCCAACTTTCCGAAGGCGCGGTCCTCAGGCATTTTACAGATGTTATAATGTCGGGAGGAGATGGAACGGATATTGAGGAATCAATGAGATCAAGACGCCGAGTTAAGTTTAACGGATACAGCAAACCTGCGGGGCACTGGCGCAGCAACGGGGCTTATTTGGCTGCATTTGAAGGCATGAACGCAGCCGTCCAATTAGTGAGACGATTGTATGGACACCCCACCAATATATACCATCAATATAATAAATAAAAATATATATACATACACATATAATCATAAATAGTAAAATACCCCCCCAATATAGCCTTGATATTCTTGGCGTTAGTGTGTATTTTTCTTAACTATGTAACCAAACCCTAATCGCCATTATGCCTTATGCTTTTGCCTTCTACGCCAACTATGCACAACTCAGCCCCTGAATGGGTCACTTTACAACCCTACCATTCCTTATAATCAACCACTCAACTTTCCATGCGGCCCGTTTCATTATTCCGGCCCAACCGGATTATCACCGCCTCCACTCCAACCACTCCAAACTCCCTATGTAGGCCAATTTCTTTTACTCACGTCAACAATTAATTCCTTTAACAATCTGTTATAATCAGTTATGAACTCCAACCTAGCCTCTACTTTCTAACTGTCGACACCGAACTTCCCGCTTCATAATCAATCCCCTTAATAACACGATACGCGGGGAAGCCGTTGATGAATTGACCTCGGAGATAGGGAGAGTGTTGGCGGTGTGAGACTATGTCGTCGGGGAAGATTAATGAGGAGGCGGCGCAGTCAACAATCGAGTGGTGACTATTCGGAGGACGAGGAGGGGGATAATGAGGAGGTGCAGGATGAGTCGGAGGAGTCGGATTAGGCGTTTTGTGGTATTGTCATGTTTGTATCATGGATTTGTTAGACTTGTTACTTTTAGACTTGTTATGTTTGTATCGTGAATTTGTAACACTTGTGAAACTTTTAGACTTGTTATCGTATCGTGGATTTCTTGAATAGTAATTTATCGTATCATGGATTTATGGTATTGTAACGTTTAATGATTTGTTATTGTATCGTATGGTGGATTTGGCGAATTCTGGATTTGATGAAACGTAGATTTTTTTCCGGAAAAAATCTGGTAAAACTGCAGCTGAATTTTTTTTTTCCAGGTTCATGTTAGGGTCGACATTGTCGACCCTAAAATCGAACTTTGGGTCGACAATGTCGACCCTAGCTTAGTGGAATGTCTACGAGGACTGCTGCAAATAAACTGCTTATTATATATATATCTTTGGGTCGACATTGTCGACCCAAAATTCAAAAAGAATGTCGACCCAAATTTATTTATTCACTAAATAAATAAATACATATATTCTTTATTTAAAACATTTATTAAATAAAAAACTTAGGGTCGACATTGTCGACCCAAAGCTTTTAAGCCTTGTCGACCCAAAATTGAGTCAAAGAGTCCCACTGAAAAGTGGTGGCCCCCATATGTCGACCCAAAATGTTTTGGGTCGTAAATTTAGGGTCGCCGTTTTTGGGTCGACTAAGTCGACCCTTAGACCCTAGGGTCGACTGCTTTTGTTTTTTTGGGTCGAGTATGTCGACCCTAAGTCTTTCTTTTGTTATAGTGTATGAACGAACCCAAGTGTAGAAACAAAATATGCAAACCTTTGATACCAAGCTCGCGGAGGTTGTTTGAGACCATAGAGAGATCGTTTTAACAAGCAAACATGATCGGGATACTTTGGATCTCGAAAGACCATAGGTTGGTACATGTAGACGGTTTCCATTAAGGGCCCATGCAAGAATGCATTTTTAACATCCAATTGGTGTATAGACCATGAGTTGGATAGTGCCAAACTGAGAACAACTCGTATTGTTGTCGGTTTAACTACCGGGCTGAATGTTTCGATACAATCTATTCCCACCTGTTGAGACCTACCATCACCAACCAACCGAGCTTTATAACGCTCAAAAGAACCGTCAGAATTTAACTTATGTTTAAAAATCCACATTGAACGAATATTATTCATATCAGGTGTTCGTGGTACAAGCTCCCATGTCTTATTGGGTATTGGGTTGGGTGTGGGATGAGTAGACATATGAGGATACAAAAAGGAAGGGTTGATGTCATCATGAAGAAACTCATATTGATTGGGTTTCGATGGGAGAGAGGAAGCAAATGGGAATTTTGTTTCTTCAAAGAGTACGCGGCGAGAAATGATTATTTTCCTGGATTGTAGATCATAACATTTGTAACCGCGATGAGATTCCGGATATCCCAAAAATACGCACGGGGTTGGAGAGGGTTGCAATTTATTAATGGTGGTGGAAGGTAAAAGAGGGTAACATAAGCAACCAAAAGTGCGCAAATGGGTATAAATGGGTTGGCGTTTGTAGAGAATGTGTGTTGTGGAATGGTAGTTAAGTAGTTTACTTGGGAGAATGTTGAGGAGGTAAGTCGCCATGGAAAGAGCATGATGGCAAAAATGAGAGGGTACAGAAGAGGGTGCCAAACGTGTACGAGTGATATTGTTTATGGCTGGTATTTTACGTACGGCTTTTCCATTTTGAGAAGATGTGTGTGGACATGAGAATCGAAAAACCATGTCATGATATATACAATATATCAGATCCTACAAGTGTGGGAACCCTACCAATATCTAAACAATATCATAACTAACTAACCTCTGATTTAATTCTAAAATAACATGTGATAATATTGTTTGACTAATAAAAAATATTTCTAGTTACTTTAGTTTACACCAAAATGGCGAAATGCAACCTGATTTCGCTTTTTCAGTAGTATTTCCACTCTATTCAATTTAAATCTTCTGATACAGAGCAAACTAAAATCGCTTGTGAAAAAAAGAGGAGACGTTTTGTAATGGGTCAAATGGGTCGGGGTTGAGTTGACCTCAACATTTTTAATAAGATTATTTCTACCAAAATCTAAACAAAAGATCGACAGAAACCAAAATCTAAACATGTGATGATTAGCTCGTTTAGAGCAACTAGTAAAATACTTTCAGGTCCTTGTGTAAAACCACATATCAGTATAACAATTAGCACAATGTCCTAGTGGTGTAAACACTATTATCTAGACTAAGATTTTACTAATAAGTTCATAGGTAAACAGGGTCAATATAGTCAATAATCTGCAAGTGTTGCAAGTTCGCTATCTTCTCTCAAGTGTTGCAAGTTCGCTATCTTTTAACTCCCTAATCATGAATCGAGAACCGAACCGAAGTGAACAGAGCCAACTGAAGTCGGACCGAACCGGTTTAAATGCTTTAGGTGTCCTCTTCTTGGTTTTGGCTCGAACCGAATCCGAAAACCATAAATATGTAAAACCGAAAACCAAACCCACTAACTAGTTAGTTGTTTATCTATTCATTTAAAAAAGCATAGACTTGTCCTAAAAAATATGATGTGATTTCAAAAGTTTGTGTATATAAAACTATTTCGTTTTAACCATCTTTTATGAGAGAGTTTACCGTTATATTCTTATAAAACGCTCAATGTTCCATTTGAAACTTGTGGTTCAATTGGAATGACTATGAATATATAGCAGTAAAGAACTAGAAGCTAATGAACTAAATGATCTACTGATATATTTGTTATATTTCTGTCTACATGGAATCAAAAAGAACAATAATCAATGTTAAGAAGATATGATGCTGATGGCTACTTCATATATCGATTGGGTGACACAAACGTTTCAGTGTATCTAATTTCTTCATCGACTATATTATTATTAGTATTACCATTCACTCTAACTTCCGTATACTCAAAGTCGTCATAGATGTTGCCCTTTTGGTTGCCTTTGCCTTTGTCTTTGGTGTGCTGCTTCTTTTATAACTGAAACGAGGTAATTTGTTTTTAAACTTTGGGCATTTGGCATTTTAAGTCCTTGTGGTTAGTTTATAAAAGAGTAAGGTAAAAAGGACTTTCAGAAATGGCAACAATGGCCCTTGGAGTTTTTATAAAAGAGAAATGGGTTTAGGGTTTTGGGCTTTTGGATCCGGGTGTGGCCCATTTAGGCTTAGGGACCATTTGTGTGATTTTTGAAACTTGAAGGACTAAAGTGGAATATTTTGGGTTTTGTCTTTTGTGGTTGACTTCTGTTGACCAAGATTGACTGGAGTTGACTGAAGATTTGACTTTTTCTGGCTTTGGCTTCCGGCTTTTGTTCACTCTTCCGTTCTTGTGTCCGTGCTTGCCCGTTTTTGACGGTTTTCTTGTGATTTTTGATATATCCGTACCTGCACACACAAAACACAAAAACAAGCATATTTTTGCCATTTTTAGTCTGTTTTGGATCATTTAGGGTCTTTTAGGTTATAGTTAACGGTATGTGTATTTTAAACTTATCAAAATGCCTCCAAACTAAACGATTGCGTGTCCTCGCGCAATATCAACAGGTCTTTTAACCAGAATAACTCGAAACTTCCCTATAACTTAATCTTTGAATGTTAGCAAGTTTCTTGTTGAGAGAGCTAAGAGTTCAAAAGTTATAAAACACACCGAATTCCCATTTGCAAACTTTTATCTTTTCTTGATATGAAATACCCTACCTTACAATTATTTTGTGTTGACATAAATGTATTGTTTTCTATTACCTTTTGTAACTTTAAGGGTCATGAAACAAAAAAGCACAGTTTAAGTGTTAATTTATAAACTTCTTCATTCCCGATTTTTCAATTTTCCCATACTATAGATTAAAAATAAGATCACCGTTAATACGCGAGCTAAAAATGCTAAGCTACTTATAATTACAAACTTGTGAATTTCTCTTCCCGACTTAAATCAGTTTATTTAAGGGTTGTGTTCAAATTAATTTAACCCTCATTAAATCCACTATTTAGAGAGTTGAAACCGGGACCAAGCGTTGACATGGGCCTTTTGGGCTAAGATGTTATCACTTAGAAAGATCACATCTCAAAGCAAACAATAACCTCCTTAGTAAGACATCGTTGGTTCACTTGCCCCATTAATGATTTCTTCTCTAGCAATCCACCGTAATCCGGGTAAGTGCTAAGGCTTTTGACACCCTATCGGTGAATACTTAATCGAAACGCATGAACTTCCGATGAAATAGTTTTGTAGTCTTTTGCAAATTTTTGGTTCAAAAGAATTCTTTGGTTTTAGAAAAGAAAAGTTTAGGTTTATTTTCTAACTTGCAATTTAGTTATTTACTATTTAACTATTTTGGCTGGAATCGGTATCACTTTTCTTACGACGACACATCGGTCACGCCTCGACAAGAGCTGTGTACTTTTTTGATACCATCCTAAAATATACATCTCCACCCTTTCTTTCGTATGGTCACATCGGGAGCGAACCGACAAATGCCCATGTATTTTTGCGATGCGATGGAGTTTGTATATTAATTATTAACACTAAGGATTTATAACTTGCATCCTTTTTATTTACCAACTACATTTTATAGATTTTTTTTTTGACTTTAAACTTATAGCACTAATTAATTGATTTAACACATTATTTTTGCAAATAGAAAAATTTCGTTTTAGAAAACCAAAGTATAAATTTGAACTAAAATTCTTATTTACAAATGATGTCGACTTCATCGATAAAGCTTTTTCTCTAAATATGTTGATTAGACTTTTAAGAGTAAAACTCTAATTTGTAAAAATTAAAGAGAACACGTATAATTAATCATTTTAAGAACTCCGGGGAAGAAAAATCACAAGTTATTCTTATAAGCCTTTAAGTTTTCCAAATAAACTTTGTTTAGCATCCTAATTCGTAACTAACACTATCATCTCTTATTCTTTGCAAAAGAAATTCGCAAATACTTAGCCTATATAAAATCCAACTCGGCCTATTTAAAATCTTCTTGAGATTAGCACAAGTTTTCATTTACTAATGATTCAAGTCTAGCATGTTTAAAGTCTACATGAGACTAGCACAAACTATCATCATTAATTGTTAAGGGAGAAAGCTAGAACTCTACACGTACGATCGGGTCAAAAATTACTTCTTATTCTTACCAACGGAAAACCTACATTTTATGTCAACACTTTTTTTTTTACTGATAAGAACTTAAAAATTTAAAATTTTTGCTATTTTTGTGGGAAAAACGGGTACGTGAGAACAAAACAATAAGCAAGCAACATCAAATCGATAGATTCCCTTCCCCAAACTAAAACGAAACAATAAGCAAGCAACATCAAATCGATAGATTCCCTTCCCCAAACTAAAACGAAACATTGTCCTCAATGTTTAAAGTCGGGTCTCTACGTAAATCTAAGCCGTTTATGAGGTATGCAAAGATAAACGTTAATCGATAAGATGAAAGGATATCGGATCTCCCCAAACTAATTTCACACAAAGGATGAGAAGCTCGAGTAGAACGGGACAAATCAACCGGACACGAGAGGCTTCAAAAATTGTTGGTTCGATCCTACAAAAATCACAACAAACAAGCAACAAACATCGAGAAATCAGAAAGAGTACAAGCCTCTCTCAACACAACACATTAGATAATAGAAAATAGAAAGAAAAATAGAAAGGATAAACATAGGGTGAACTCCCACGAAGCGGCTTGTTTTTGGTCACCGAGTCGCAAGCTCGACTCGATCCCCGAATTTATTCGTCCTTGAGGAGAGAAAATGAGATACCACCGGCTCTAAGTGAAGATGCCGGGGTTAAAAATTATATCTTCACTCCCGATGGAGCAAGATAAAGGAGAAACCTCGGGATAGGTGAGAAATGGTAGAAATGTACGGATGGTAAATGTGAAGGAATCGTCCTCTTCAACATTTGAAACAACTATATTTTCACCTTCTCCTGGTTCAAAAGATTCATCATTATAAAGCATATCAAGACAAACATCCGGTGGTTCTGGAGGAGGACGAGGAAATGACGGATTATCAAAATGAAACGACTCATACTCGGGAAGAGAGTAATTAGCATGAGTAGTGGTACTGCCACTTCTCGTCTCTTCCGTATGATCGCTAAAAGACTCGAATTCGGGTAAAGAATTATCCGAAAAAGAAAGAGAAGTTTCGGACGAATCACTATCCATGATGGGAATAGGATTGTCTTTCAAAGATTCGATATTAGAAATAAGACGACTAACGTTCAACAATTTCTCACGAAGGATAACGTCTTGGATTTGAAGGATATCATCTAAATCAAACTCTTTTTCTTCTTGATTGACATCATTCACCTCCTCTAGGCTAACGTACTCGATGTCTTCAAAATCATCGTCATCACTCGAAGTAT
>BQNB010115707.1:2398-21509 GCA_026074375.1 Tanacetum coccineum
TCGGGGAAGCAAATAAGGAATCAGGGAGTATGCGCGCGCGGATATCTGATCGAACGATGAAAGACTCTTAATTTTGAAAAATAGTCATAGTCTAGGTTTAGAAAACGACCAAATTCTCTATGACCAGCTCTGATACCAATCTGTCACACTCCCAAAATCTGACAGCAGCGGAAAGATAACATTCGGGTGCGATGTCATAGCACAATGTACACGCCATAGGAAACAACCTCAAAAGAGATGTTTTTAAAAATAAAGTCTTACATTCGATGCCTCAGAAAATATCAGAGTTACAACATGGTCCTAACAGTTTTTCAAAATGATATAAAGGTTCAAAACATTCATATGTTTAAACATGACAATATAATGTTCAAAAGGTGGCGTCAGTTTAATAAAGATAAGTTTAACAAGTTTACATCGAATAAAAAGACAACAAAATCTATCCATTGATATCTACGCAGCTCCCATCCATGCAGCTTATACCTTAGAATCTGAGATTAAAACATGCTAAAAAGTCAACAAAATTGTTGAGTGAATCCATAGGTTTTAGTCATGAAGCAGTGATTAAGTAAACTGAGTAATGTTATTGAGATCAAACAGTTTTGAGGATCACCAGATTCGAGGAATGTAGACAAGTGACACATTCACCATGTCCAAAAATAAGTATGATTGTAATAAGCTAATGACACCGAACATTAACATATGTTGTGAGAGGGAGTTGGTGTTGCCAGACATCCATGTATTTTTCTCTTAGAGTTGGTGTGGCCAAACACCCAAGTATTTTTCTCCAAGAGTTGATGTTGCCAAACACCCAAGTATTATTTCAATTGTAAGTGTGTTCGTTTGACGTGGCATAAATTATTAAATACCCGGACATAGATTGTCAGTCTCAATAGATCTATTCACGGCATTTGCGCTTATACAAATAACTAACGGTTCATGATAGTGGGGACTTAAGTGGCAATAAAGGTACTTAGGCAAATAAAAAAATCAGGCAATATCTGTATAGCATACAATTCAAAAGTACTTGTGTCCGAAATGTAAAACAAGCATGTAAACTCCCCCGAAATTTTATAAAACAAGTAAGCAATGAAAAAGGGGCTATGAACTCACCGTAAGTAAACGAGAATAAGATGCCAACGACAACGAGAGTAAATATGAGAACTCCTAACCGCGATCTAGAATAACGGCGCACAATTAGAAGAAGAATATATTATAAAATGACGCATAAGTCAAATATAGAAACAATAGTATAGTAGAATCCATATGTGTGTATCCTAAGTTATTTAGTACAAACAAGCTTTTAAGAAAAATATAGTATTCATTTTTAAATTACGCCACTTTTTAAAAAAATTTCTATTTTTGGAAAGTTTCTACTTTTAGAAAGTTTCTATTTTTAGAAAGTTTCCATATCTGTAAAGTCTAGAAATTTAGGACGTTAATATCGTCTCGTAATAATATTTATATTCCGATAATACTAATCTCACCAATAATTTTTAACAAACATTCTATTTCACGTAGTAAGTGTATATATATATATATATATATATATATATATATATATATAATATATTTATATATATTTATATATATATTATATATATATATATAATATATATATATATTATATTTAATAGTATAGTTCAAATAAAGAAACTTATATTTTTTTTACGTGACAAACGACAATACTTTATTAATCATATAATTTATTGATCCGGCTCAGGACTATACCTTTAAAATACATATATTATAATAAAATATCAATTATAGTGAGGATAGTCTAAAAGCAGTTGCAGAGAAGATAGAGATAGAGTCACATGATAACGAGAAGTAGTATAGAGCTTTTCCCCGGTCGGTAAATCCCCAACGAGGCGTGTGCTTGGAATGGTAAATCTGATATACGATATGAATTGACTGATTGCATTTGAGAATCAGATTGATTTTGATTTTTAAAACTAGATAAATAAAATTAATTAAAGAAAGAAAACTTAAATTATTCTACGGGAAACAGCTAGTGGGGAAATGGGAATCTTAAATAAACTACGGGGAACAAAAATATTATACGGAATATATCCTAAACTAGGGAGCATAATAATGGCGAATGAAAATCCTAAGAAATTTCCGGGGTCCGTCATTAGGCTAAAAATACTTAAACTAAAATAAATTAAAACTAATAAACTAAATTAAACATTGCAATTATAGACTACCGGAAATTTAAATCGCACAAGCCTAAACTAAAATTATAAAAATAAAAGTCCTAAAATTAATTTTAAAATTTTAATAATCAAAAATATTCTAACTTTAAAAGAAAATGTAAAAATTTTTCAATAGGAGTTCAAAAACGAACAAAACGGTAAGAAACGAAAAATCCGGGCTCGTAAACGGGCCCGGAACTGAATTTTAAGCAAAAATTACCCTACACAAGTTTTTATATTTTTAATATAAACTAACCGATTAAAGAAAATTTTATAAAAAAGAAAAATATTTTTTTTGTTAATTTTTGTATTTTTTATGAATTTTCTAAGATTAAAAACTATTTAAAACTAATTAAATATAAAAAGACAGAAAATATAACTACAAAAAATCTAAAAAAAATCAAATTAAATAAAGAAAAAGTTGAGGAATCTAAAAATATAAAAAGCCCTAAAAGTTACTGTAGCAATTAAAAGTAATTAAACTAATTAAATCTAAACCTAATTTAAATTAATTAAATTAAATAAACTAACTAAAGTTAACCTAAGGGACTAACAGTGAAAGGGAGACAAGGACAAACGGGGTAACAGGGTAACTAACCACAGGGACTAACTATGTGAACTAGAAACTTCAAAATTACAGAAATGGTCCCTGAGAATGACCCCGATTGCAAGACAAGTCCCAAGTGCTTATTTTTGAAAACTTATAAAAGCAAACTTATTAAGGGGGCTTAGGAGAACATTTTTCATAAAAGGGGTATAAGCTGTAGGGGACTAAATAAGCTAAAAATGTGAGCTTTTGGGCTGACAGAAACTTATTAAGCTTATGAGCTTAATTTACTTGGCTTTTTGGGATTAAGCTAACAAAATAAGCTAAACTATGGGGGACAGATAAATAGGGATAGGGGAGTCCTAATTATAAGCTAAGGAAGTTTAATAAGCCCTAAAATAAGCTGCACTAAGAATAAGCTATGATGACAGTTTTACTAAGAAAATAGAAAAAGTGCTACTTTAAGCCTAGAATAAGCTAAGCTAAAAAGGGAGATAAGCTATGAACTTTTGGGGGCTTAAAGGACTACTTATAGGCTACACTAAAAAGCAAAAAGTCCTAAGAGTCTAATGCAAAATAAGCTAGATAAAGGGTGCTGAAAATTGGTTTCAGCACCAGGGGAGAAACAAACACAGCCTTAAGGGCTTGTTGAGCTTATCTTAATAAGCTCAAATGAGCTTTAAATGATATAAAAAATGAAAACAGATTAAAAGGCCATAGGGAAGAGCTTATTTCCAAAAGATGAGCTTTTAAAACTTATAAAAACATGCTGATAATTGGGTTTGAAATTGAGGGTTCTTAAAAATTTGCAAAGCCAAAATTGACTTAAACTTGGTCAAACCCAAGGGACAGCAACAAGGGCTTGGGTTTATGGGTAGAAACAATACCAAAGAGTACTTAAACAAGGTGTTTAAGCTGCTTATGCAGCTTGAGCACTTAAGCTCAAGGTGGCTTTTTCAGATTTTGACAGAAACCAAAAGGGGACTCAAAAACTTATTTCCAAACTAAAGGTGGTGTTTTTAATGGATTAATTAAACCTACACACTCAGCCAAAAGTGGCTGAGTGCACTTGACCCATGCAAAACCCCATATGACCCGTTTTCAAGCTTAAACCAAACACCCCTTTAAGTAAACCAAAAATTCTTTTAAACTTGAATTAACAAGAAAAAAACTAAGATACAGCGACTAATGAATCAAGATAATAATAAAACAAACTATACAGGCAACTAAAATAAAAATAATAGGCATAACGGTTAAAAGACATAAGAAGCAAATTAAACTAATACCTAATTAAAATTGAAAAGAGATAAGAAGTAGAACCCGAATGCCGAAACCAAATCGATTATAACCACCCGATCTAATAAACTAGTAAACTAGCTTAATAGACCCTTAAGCTCCGCGCCTCATGAGTTGGCCGGTAACGTCATCACAAAACAAGTAAAGTTCTCAATAATACGTTTAATCTTTTTTTTTTAAACTTCATTAAAACGAAAGTTGATAAATCTACTTTTATGACATTGTGTTTTACAAATGTTACCGAAGTACGAAATTTATCAAACTGTATTTAACAAATTTTGCGTACTGTTTTAAAAAAATAATGGGCCTAGCCCAAGACTTTGCACAACTCGTACCACAATTCGGTTTAACAACTGAAACTAAAAAAAAAGGTGTTTGATCTATTAACTTAAGGAAAAGAAAGTTTATTAAATAAGCTATAACAAAAACATATATATAGAAGCTACTTGAAATAAGCTAAACTACTAGATCTATTATCGCAAATAAGCTAAATATCGAAATAAGCCATGAAAACTTAAAGCCAAGACAAAAGCCTTTTGAAATTAAAGGAGTCATAAGCTTAAAAGAATAAGCTGAGCTATACAAAACTCCTCGCTCCTTTTTTTTTTCTTTTCGTATAAGCTCATTGATAATAGCATTTTGGAGCTTATAAAATAAGCATAAAACAAAAATGACTTTTACCCAATAAGCAAATCAACAGACATTGAGAGTAGTGGTCAAAGAGCTTTATTTTCAAAATAAGAGTTCTAAATTCACAATAAAATCCTGCTTGATTTTTGCTCTCAAAAAGTCAAGGTTTCAAAACAATATTGGTTTCACTCTTTAGACTTCTACTTGGTCAACTTCAAGGAGCAGAAATAAGGTCCTTAAAGGGACTATTTGTGACATATGAGCTTAAAATGAGTTGCTTAAGCTGTCTAAAGCACTAAGCTTAAGGCTATTTTTTTCTTGGAAACTTTGAAGAAAAAGAAAAAGCTAAGAGCTCATTTTTTACTGAAAACTATAAAAATTTTGGCCTAATTAAACCCAAACACTCAGCCTAAAATGGCTGAGTGCTTATGACCCATACCACACCCCATTTGACCCATTTTTGGGTCTTTGCCAAACACCCCTTTAATAAGTCAAAAAGACTTATTACTAAATGTTACTTAAAACTAATTAATGTAGGTTGATGTGAGTTACAGTAGGATTAAGTCGAAACAAACAAACACAACTTCCTTTCAGAATTGACAAAGAATTTAAAAGACGAATAATGTTGAAAATCAAAAGAAACTTAACATCAACTTCAAAATTTGAATTAAGCTTTTAAAATAGTACATTACACTTAAAAAGCAAGCTGGAAACTTAAATTACAAGTTAATTAAAAGTTAAATAAAAAAAGGCTAATTAAAAACTAATGTGTCTTTTCGGCATATGTTTTCTTGCTTTTATAGAAGTCCAAGGCTTTCACAGCTTCTTGGTTTGTGTTCTGTGTGAGTGAAGCCTCAGCTTCCAATCTAGCCCTTTGATTTGGGTTTGTGTTGTTTTAATGCCATATCCGTCCATTGATTTACCTTGGTGGTTAAGGGAGAATAGCCAGCCTGGACTAATTAAAGGTTAGTGGTGTGGGAAAGGTCATAACCGGGTAAAGGATTGGTTTGGGTAAAGGGTTGGGGTGGTATCTCGTGATGTTGGGGGAATTGAGGAGATGGCGGGAAAGCGGGTTGAGGGGTGAACAGTGGTTATTAACAGGTTTTAAAAGTTTCATTTGCCCAAGAAGAACCCCTCAACTTCTAGCTCTTTTCCATTTCGTGTTTCTTTTCTTTTTAGTTATAAAACGAGTTTAAAAAGTGGCATAAACAGCCCTTGTATTTTATAAACAAAGAATTAAAGAAAGAATGGTGTATTGGCATTTCAGCCCTTGTGTTTGATAAAGGAGATAAAAAGGTTTTGTAAACATTACACATTCAGCCGCTATCTTTTTTTAAAACACTTTTCCTTTATAAAACATTTTCAAAATTGACAATTTCAGTCCCTGAGGTTTTATAAAAAATTGTTTTTGGGCTTTTATTGGGCTTTGGGTTATGTATTGGGCTTATATTTGTGTATTGGGCCCAACTGGGTGTGCTTGGGCCCAATAAGGGTTTGTGGGCTTGTATTGGGCCCAATAAGGTTTAGGCTTATGTTATTGGGCTTTTTAAGGCCCAATAAGGTTTGGGTGGGTTTTGTGTGTACAATGGCTGAGATTGGCTGTTCAAGGGCTAGGATTGGGCCTTCAAAGTCTTCACAGTCTTTGTCAATTGCACAAACTGGGCTTTTGTCATTGATTGAGGGCCCCAGTTGGTCTTCACAGTCTTATTAATATACATTTGGGCTTTCCCGGCTTCGGTTTGACTGTTTTGATTGTTTGATATGACTTTTACTTGACTTTTCTGTCTTTGGCTTTGCTTTGCTTTGTCCCTTCACAGCTTTCCCAAACGTTGTCAGTTTTGTCGTTTGGCTTGTTTTTCGTCTTTTCTTGGTTAACCTTCCTCACAATACATAAGCAAAACAAGCGTATCTTTGCATTTTAAGTCCGTTTTGGTTATTACAGCTCGTTTTAAAGGTAAAAGTATTTGGTATTTTAAAGCACATACCTATCAAGTATTAGGGCAGGAACACAACCCTTGCATGCCAAACACAGTACATGCAAGTAAAACCACAACCCTTGCCATACCAAACACAGTACATGCAAGTAAAATCACAACCTTTGCCATGCCAAACATAGTACATGCAAGTAAAATCACATTCACATATATTCACATAGCAGTCATTTAAAGTACAATAAATTGTCCAAAATAAAACCACGTTTTCAACACAGTTCAGAAAAGAGTTCAAAACACATTTGAGTATCATTTTCCCCCAACGGAAAAACTTTAAAAAAATGGGGCTATGAGAACTCGCCTCAACAGATGAATATAACCGCACAGTTAACCTCTACTCAACGAACCAAACAATTTCTACAACGCACCAACTAGCCTCTACAACGCACAACGGTACCCGGACCACTACTAACATAAATTTCACCCTATTATCATTTGTACAATGTTATATTATTGTAAAGCAATCGTCTTTACTCATACAAAACCTCATTCTTTTACAAAATTCCCATCCCTGATTTCCAAAACCTTTATTCCCATTAGAAAAACCTCTTATACGTCATTTAAACATTTTGGTATTATGGTTGTGTGGTACTTAAGTAAGATAACTCAATGCACTTGGGCTAAGTGCGACATCAATACAAAACTCTCTAACACATCCAACAACTTAAAACGAAACAACTGACCCAACGGTCTAAGAAAAATTCCGACGAAATAAGTAAAATTCAACGAATAAAAAATAAACTAGTAAACATCTTTGGAATCGAATCATATATAAATATATATATATATAATTAAAGAATATAATAAATATAGTATATATATATATATATATATATATATATATATATATATATATATATATATATTTGTGTGTGTGTGTGTGTGTGTGTGTGTGTGTGTGTGTGTGTGTGTGTGTGTGTTTTATGGTATATAATACTTAAAATAAAATAAAATAATATTTTATTATTATTTTCATCTTTTTATCAGGCTAAACGAGGTAAATGTAAAACTTTATTGTTTTAGTATGTCCATGTTCAATCGTTTAATCTTAACATTTAACTTTTTACAAAGCCGTCTTTTGTCGTTTAGTTAAATCGACACAAAACAATTAGTTCACAATTATTTTCTAAGTGTCACTACTTTCACGAAATTTACGACATGACCCTTTCGTTTGAAAAAGGTTTTCCAAGATTTTCAAACCTATTATTGCCTACAATAGCCCACAATTCCGACAAATGCAAAAAGTTCTACCTTCAACGCGTTTACCAAACGTGTACAGAAATTGTTCAATTAAATCGTTTTCCACTTCCCCGAACCTATTGTAAACCCATTGATCCGATCTTAGAAATTTAATTATCAAAATTTCTCTTAATGGGCCCGAAGCTGATGTTTATTTCCAGTAACCTGTTAAGTCTAATATTATTACCATTAACTTTAGTCCAAGTCCATTAACCATTTATTTGTCATTGGGCCCCCAAGGCCCATTAAGAGTTCCACTATTAGCCCGATAACAATATATATGTTTGTGTATAACCCAAGGTTATAAATAGCGTGAAGCATGACGTAGCGGCATAGCCAAGCCTTAAGTTTTAGTGTGAGGCATAACGACATGGCGTTTTAAGCGTGACTTAAGGCGGCAAAAAATATTTATAGATTATATCATAGTTTAGAATAATATGAGTCGTAAATATTATTAAATTCAAGCCATCATCTAAAAATATTAGTAAATCCAAAGCATAAATCTCAAATTTTAGAAAATCCCTTAAACACTTCAAAAAAAACTCGCCACGATATGCGCTATAGCGCGCTTTATTACGCAATATGACGCTATATTGCACGCCACGCCTAGAGACGACGCCTTGACCTGTTTCGTAACGTGCAGGCCACGCTTCTCGTTATGACGACGCTATAGCGCGCTATTTAGAACCCTGGTATAACCCAAAATAAGTCGAAGTCCAATTTAAATCAAACCCAAATGAGCCATAAGCCCACTTCATAAACCGAAACCCACATAAGCCCAAACCTAAATGGGCCGAAACCCGATATGCCAAAATCAATAAGCTACAAGCCAAAAATAAGCCGAATTCAAATAAGCCATAAGCTCAAAATATAAGCCGAACTAAATAAGCCCAACATAAATAAGCCATAAGCTCGAATATAATAAGCTGAATTCAAATAAGTTCGAAACCAAATAAGCCAAAATATATATAGCCGAATTAAAAATAAGCTATAAGCTCGAATATAGGCAAAACTAACATAAGCTCAAACTAATAAGCTAAAAGCTCGAATAAGCCTCTAAATAATCCAAATAATCAAATGGGCCACCAACATTCCTTTTCCTCCTTCTTTCTGTCGCCGAAACCACAAGCAAAAAAGTTAAACAAAATAAGCCCTAAATGAGCTTATTTTGAAGCATGTTTTTGAAAATAAGCCCTAATAAGCATTTATCTCAAAGATTAATTTACCACCACAACCATAATATAAATATGACTATTCATTGTGTCTTTCCCTTTTGTATCTGACGCACAAACACCCCTTTTAATTATTCGTTTTGTTTTTAAATTTCGATTTTCACGACAATTAACTTGTACAACTAGCATTAAGACACTTAGAAGCCATAAAAGTACAACTTAAAACAAATTTATAAAACTTACAATCTTGATGTTTCTTTTTGTTTCGGTTTTTTGACGCGAAGTAATAAACCCAAATCATTTTCTACAACTTCGAGACAATCCTAATAATAACCCACTATTGATTATTAACCCGGTTTCTTGATAAATTCTTGAAAACTGTTATCTTTCTTGTTCTTGGGTGCTCGTTCCGAAATAGAGGGAAAAGAAAGAGAAAGAATTTTTTTTTTGTTGTGTTTGATTTCAAAATGGATGTACAAATAATGGTTTGAGGTTAAAACAAAACTTAAATTACCATGAGTAACCAACTACCTAGAAAATACCCACCTTGTACCCTCCTTTGTCCCTACTCGAACCAAGTATCCAGGTACTCAGGTGTCTCGTTTTTTGGTGTCGGGTTCCTAAAACTCAAATCTTGCTAAGTAAAATTAACTCGTGGTTAGTATTATTTTTTATCACGTTTAAAAACATTTTTCCAATAAACTTGAGTATTTACACGTCATCCTTTAAAATTTAAATCTCCCTAAAACTTTATTTTAAACGTTACCGATCGTGTCAGGACCAAAAACATGAATTTTTGTTTAAACTCAACCGAACCTTTCCCATCATTTTTAAAAGTGTTTCATCCTTCAAAAATACCACTTGACACTTTTGACATGCTGAAAGTTTTCTCTTTAACGACCGTTACAGTCTTTTACCGAATTTCACGAAAACGCCCGTTTTCTGACAACTTCCAAATCACACCTCGACGATTTACGTTTTATCTAACGTTTCACCAACTTATAAATTTTTTCATTAAACAAGTTCATTTAATGTACCCAAAACTCATAAAACACCTTTTTAAATTTACTGTCGTGCCGGTATGCGCTGCGTGACGATTTTTGCTAAACGCGAGATAACTTCCCGGAAAGCACTAGAAAATCACATAACCACTCCAAAACGGAAAGACGAATCAAAAGTGATTCTCTTACGATACTTATGACTCTCCCAAAACCCGGTTAAACCGTAACCGTTTCACGCAAAATAAGTTATCTGAAGTCAGCTTTTTGGCTTTCTCCAAGAAAACTGACAAAATCAAAAGACTGTGATATAAAATCATAATATTTTATAAACTTACCCAAGAAAATTTATCGGCTATGCATAATGTAAACCCTTAAGGATTTCACCGCCCTACCCCCGCCCCTCAAAATCACCCAATCCTTAGCACGACACAGCAATATCTCGAAAACAACTCACAAATTCTCATACACAACACACTTAGTGATACATGATTTAAAAAATCTTATTCGGGGGGTCTTGGTTGATCAAAGAATAATAGATGATACATGTTTCTATGAGAGAAAAGTAGAAGAGGGCTGAGAAAAGATTGTTTGTTTGATTGAAATGGAAGTTACATATAATGATTTTACACAACTCACCCCTCAAGTGAGCCATGTAGGGGTATTATACTAGAAAACATAACAAACTATCCTAGTTTTAACATAAATACCCTGCGTGGTATGTATTGTCCAAGACTAGTCCAATTTACATGTAAGACGCCAGCTTCACTAAAAGTGAGGCTAACAAACTCCCTCCAAGATGGCGTCACATGTGAATTGGTTACAATGTTCCCTACAAGAAAAAATAAAGAAAATTAATAAGAATAAAGTCCAGTAGTCCTTGAGATATCTTGACATCTACTTGAATCTCTAGCTTATTCTTTCAGATTGTAGACGAACGTACTGCGAGGATGACCATAGAAGTTTTCTCTACGAACCCGTCTTGATTGGATTCTTCTCATAACTTCCTGACAGACTTCAAAACTTCTTCATACGCTTCGGTCATCATGAAGTTTTTTGAATTAATGGCATGTCTTGAGAGAGCTTCAATTTTCTTACACATTTGGTCATGTCAAAGTTTATCTGCTCTCCCATATGTCCATCCTTGAATTTCCCTCATCTAATACATCGGCTTTGAAAAGAATAATGCTATAACTTCTTCTGCTCCCTCCCAAACATACATCCCTAAGACTAATTAGAGAAAAATGCACTAGTCTTCTCAAAGACTCATTCTCATTTAGGTACGATGTGGAAGGAATAGGTATCATCAACATCGTCTCACATAGAAGCATCCCCCAGTTTTGTTGAATACAACCAAAATACCGAAGTACCACTTTTCTCCGGCATATTTTATAAAGCCCGATCAAGTGAACTTGTTGTGCGTCCTTGATGTGAACATTTCTCCCTCCAGGAAAGTGCAGATATGAATTGCTACACCAAAGTCAATTAAGTCCCGAGTGTACGCAATTTTCCCTCTATGTAGTCGAGACGGTAACATCAAAACGGTAACATAAAAAATCAACTAAGTACCGGATGTACACATTTCTCCCTCCAGGATGATGACTAACTGAGGAATCATCCTACACATGTGTACATCTTATGCCAACTGGAACTGCTTACTTAGCTTCATAGCCCGTGATTGCATAAGCAATGCTCTGTGAGAAGATGTCGGTACTCTCTTTACAATTCTCTCTTGATCAACCCAAACTAAATCCCCTTATCTATTCTGTAGGCTAATACTGATGACCACTGATGGAGACAACCCGATGAAACAAACCCGAGAATGAAGTAAAATCCCCGACTTGTGACTTAATCTTGTACTATCCGCGTGGTGAAGAACGATGTAGAGGCAAATCTCTAAGTACCATATACTCACCCAAAAGTATATAAAAAATACAACACCTCTTGAAAAATTCCTCAACTACGTGAGACACTGAGTACTACAATGTAACTCCTTAAAGTGATAGCTATAACCCGTGAGTACTACAATGTAACTCCTTACATCGAGTATAACTAGATACATCAAGTCTTCATTACAAACCGTATATGCCCGAACAAGTCATCTTCGTTGACGAAAAACAAAGACGAAATAAGTACACTCCCCGTGAAATACTACTTCAATCCCAAATATGCATTATCGTACAAAAACCCCGTGGTCATTAAAAATCAATAATAGCCTTTGTGAATGAAGGTGAATTTTGATAAGGATCGTTTTTAGTGTAATGTATTGTGTTTGTTGTGTTGTTGTTCTCAATTAACATTCACGGGATTTTACAATTCTATGATTTAAACCGTAAAAATAAATCGACTTTTACGGGATTTTACTAAATCAAGAAAAAACCATGAATAAAAAATTGTTGTTGGTGAAATCGTTGTTGAACATGAAGTACATGAGCTTTGAAGAGTCCCGTGGATTACCGACACTCGAAACCGAAAAACCAAAAAAAAATTGCTAGATCGGTTCCCTAGTTCGGTGGTCAAAGAAAAACATCTAGATCGGTTATCGTTTGTTCGGTTCTTTGGTTCGGTTGTGTAGTTCGATTCTAAAAGAAATCAACTAGTTCGGTCCTTTAGTTCGGTCCACAAGAGATTTCACTAGTTCGGTTCTCTTGTTTGGTCCACAAGTGATTTCACTAGTTCGATTGTCCTTGTTCGATCCACTAGTGATTTCACTAGTTCGATTGTCCTTGTTCGATCCAAACACACACCACTCGTTCGGTCCTCGAAGGATGAGACTCGTTACGATCCACAAAGTGTGAAGCTCGTTCGATCCTCAAAGAGTACACTCGTTCGATCCTTCATGGTTTCGACTCGTTCGATCCTCAAAGTGTGGAGCTCGTTCGATCCTCAAAGAGTACACTCGTTCGATCCTTCTTGGTTTTGACTCGTTCGATCCTCAAAGTGTGGAGCTCGTTCGATCCTCAAAGAGTACACTCGTTCGATCCTTCTTGGTTTCGACTTGTTCGATCCTCAAAGTGTGGAGCTCGTTCGATCATCAAAGAGTACACTCGTTCGATTCCCACAAGGATGAAACTCGTTCGGTCCAAACAGTTACTTTGCACGATTTTATCTTCTTTCTGTCCTTGCATTTGACTTATCAACACACGAAATGACCACGACTAAAAGCTTTTAAGTCAAGAAACGACGCCTCCGAAATTTGAGCTCATAAAAGAACGAAATCACTAACACAACACACTCGAATACAATACACCCCCGGTTAGCTCTGATACCAATTGTACAATGATAAAAAAACACCTTTCGGGAGGTCTTGGTTGATCAAAATAAACTAGATGGATCATTGTGTAGTTTTAGTGAGAGAAAGTAAAGAGAGGGGATGAACAAAAAGATGAAAGATTAGATTAAGGAAAAAAGAAAAATGAACATCCACCCCCTCATGGAGAGCCATGAGGGGTATTTATACAAGAAGAAAAGACTAACTATTCCTAGTTAACATAAAAGACCCCTGCGTGATACGCAGTGTCCAAAACTAATCCAATTCACGTGTAAGACGCCAGCTTCACTAAAAGTGAGGCTAACAAGCATAATTGATGTAGTGAAAATAAAGAGATAAACAATTGGATCTGTTGATTCGAATGAATACCAGAAACAATTCTTCCAAATATCGTTGATTCAAATGAATACCGATAATCAGGGGTAAATTATTAGCAAAACTGCCAAAAATGAACTTTTCATATAATATTCAACTGAATAGCCAAGATCATAGTACATTTATTAAATAGGCAAACAAAACTGAAACGGGCCTCAAAAGGCAAACGGGGCAAAAATCAACCTAAAAACAAAAGTCCAAAAATACCCAAAAAACATAAAAATGCAAATAACTCCTAAAATATAATGTTTCAGGGCTCAAAACTTTCATAACCCAACTATGTTTGGTTACTACGGCATTCTCCTCGTTCCAAGCTTTGAAACGGCTGGTCTTGGGCCAAAAACGGATTATCTGAGCCCAAGTTACGCCCCTTTGAAAAAGGGCCTTTTCTTCACACTATCCTGGGCCTCTAGAAACAAATAGGCTTGTTCTTTAATACTTGGGCCTGCATCAATAATTTTGTGAAATTACTTGATACATAACCCGTACATAATAAACCATTGTTAGATATTATGAGGATTTAACCTTTCCGTTTCTAAATATTTACCCAAATTCTACAAAATATGAGTGTGCTGGTGATGTTATAGACTTTAGAACTTGGCTTGGTATATCTATTCGAGACCAAAATAATGAGTATTATGGATTTAATTGGAGTAACTTGTTTACATTGGTAAATTTTTAGGATTACACCCAAAAAGCCTATCCATGTTGTTTATTAAGTAACTACACCGGTTAGTTAACCTCCAGTTTAAACCCTTTTCCACTATCATCTTTAGAGTGAAGATCCACTAGAACAACCCGTAGAGCCAATCCTTTAGGAACTACACCAATTATTTGTTTCGTTACACCCTTACACCTTAACCTACCCTATTAGATTAAGTTTAATTTACAGTTGCTAGTTGCTTAAAGTGTAAAGTTTGTATTTCTCGAGTCTTATGTCATTTTCTATCTTTGGTGCGATTGGAAATTTGCACATTGCAAATGGGAATGTATATTAGTAGTCAAAATTCATGTGATTTTACTACCATCACAATTAATTGTGAGTCCAAAGAATGAAAGAACTATCAAAGGAATTATCTAGAATTATTAAGATCGTGAAGATGGTGAAACTACTTCGAGCTTCGTTTATAGTTAAACTGAAAAAAAAATCAAAAAAATGTGAAAAATTGTAACAAAAAAAGAGAGAGAAAGAAAGTTTGAAGATAATCGTTTCGCAAAGCAAGTACCAAAGGAATTACACGAAGGATCGATTATTCGTTTCCCAAAGCTGCCTTGTTGGTTTATTACTATTGGTGAAAGTTAGAAGGTTCCTACCCTATATCATTCTTCATCCTAACCGTTGGTTAAATTCGAATAGGGATGTGATCAAAAAAAAACCGCCAACTTAGGTGGTTTGATTTTTTGATCTATGATCAAGACGCCGTAAATAGTCGTGTCTTTATCATGGTAACGGTCGGAAAAAAGTGTCTAGCAACTTGTATCTTAGTCTTAATCTATTTGTTTCTTGATTTTTATTTATCAATAATTTACTTCCCTCCCACCTGATGATTAACCGCTGGTTTTACACGAATGAGGACTTGTTTGAGTGTGCATGTCTATTCTGTCATTACGACCATGTATGCATGTCTCAGCTGCCTCGTTGGTTTATGACTTTTGGTGAAAGTTAGAAGGTTCCTACCCTATATCATTCTTCATCCTAACCGTTGGTTAAATTTGAATGGGGATGTGATCGAACACACATGTCTATTCCATCGTTACGGCCATGTATGTGTGCTTCAGTTGCCCTGTTAGAGTGGTACTTTTGGTGAAAGATTGTAGAATGATCAAACCGTAAGCCTTTCCATACAAAAACCCATATTTACCTTTATAAACTTGTTACCATCTTGGCTTTAGTGGTGGAGATATGTATCGGAAAATATCCTTAGGGATACATTTTTATAAACTTCTAAAGGCTACTTGAGGACAAGTAGAATTCAAGTGGGGGGATATTTGATGACATCAAATAACGTCTATTTTATAGCATCATTTATCCCATGTTATTAACCAATTTTGTATAATTATTATAAAGAATTGTTACTTAATCATTTGTATTTGAGAATTTCAGTAATTATGGAGTACTTTGTAAAACTTAACTAAAAGGCACGCATTTTGGAGCATAAATGAAGAGTTCGAGAAAGTATACTGATCTAAAAAAAATACGCTGTATTATTCTAGACCTATATGATGTATCAAAGACTTTGACGAATCAAAAGACCATTGCCTGACTTTGAAGAATACACAGTATCCACATCAGTATATACGTCGTATATTATACTTTGGTCAAATATCAAGAAAAACACACTTTCAGACAATACTCCGTACCCAAGATATACAAAACACCGTACCGGAGTAGCCCAATATGTCGTACCCAAGATGTACAAAACACCATATCGGAGTAGCCCAATACGCCGTACCCAATAAGTCCGATACACCGTATCGAGGAGGTCCGATACACCATATCCAGGAGGTCCGATACGCCGTATCCATATCAACTCAAGAAAATTCTAGAATATTGTATTCTTGGAGCCCACGCCAAGTCATCCAATACGCCGTATTGAGCTTATTAATATGCCATATCGAACTGACTTCCAGACCACTATATATAGTCGACCCTAAACTCAGTTTTAGGCATGCAAGAGAATCCCTAAACCACCAAGTCGACCAAGAGACAAATAAAGGAGCCTAGAAGTTCAGAAAAGGGCCTCAAGATCATAGGAAAACTCTTGTAATCTTCGCATAACCGAATACGCGTTCGATTAAGGTTTCTTTATTTTAATAGTTCATATATCAAACCGTGTGTATTTTTACAATGACTATCGGTTGATACCTTTAAGTATCAGCCATGTTTATAAAGATCTAATGTTTGGTTTGTTTATCTTGATTGCTTAATTTATCGTTGATTGTTGTTTATGTTTATTAATTTATATTCGTTTATGTGCTTAAGTATGTGACCTATCATTCAACTGGGTCTAGTCCTACATATTTAATGCATTACAACTTCGGTGTTGTTTAGGCGTAGGCTAAGAGTCTGGGATAGCTCTCCATATTGCAATTTATATATCTAGAATCATAAGATCACAAATATTGACCTATCCTTGCCCTTTGATTGTGAGCTTAGTTGAGCCATAAGGTGACCTTGGTACCAACGAGTACGTTTTAATCAAGTGGTAAGGACTCAGACAGTAGACTACTAGTATATAATGAGCTGTTAAGCAGTAAGTGAGTTAAGTCTTAATGAGCTAGGGTTTAGTAAGAGCACCATTATTAATCTCCTCAGAGAGATTATAATAAAAAAAATGCTTACTTTATGCAGATGCGTCTAATTGTGACAGAATTAGCGTGTTTAGGTCTTAGGTTGAAGTCCCGCCTAAGTCTAAGAATGATATGCCCTTCGAGATAAGTCAATCATTGCACTAATAAACAAACTAAGATTTTATCGGATTATTCATGGTTGATATGTTTTCCTTACATTAGCTCTTGACCGTTCCTCTATCGTTTGTTTATCTTCTTGTGTGTGTTTATTGCTTTACTTGTCATCAAAACCTTAGGTTAGATACACAAAACTGTGCCAGTCTCTCAGGCTGAAATCCTCCTTTTACATTAGTTTTAGGTTTAACTTAGATAACTAAAATACTAATAGAATTAGGAATTAACGCTCCCGCTCTTAGTGATCGACACCCTACTTACCACAAAACTACTACCGATCAGGTACACTACCCGTTAAAGTGTTGTTTTTGGTTTAGTCGGCAAAATATAAATTTAAAACTTGAATCAATATAATATACACCTACACAACGACACATCAGGTCATTATAAGAAGAATCTAGAAGAGAATCCAAGGAGGAATTAATGAATGAGGCAAATGTGCAGCGTACAATTCTTATTATGTGGCGTACTTCATAACGAAGTAAATGCAAATTAATTATACACCAAGTGCGGTGCACAATTTCTCAAGTGCGGCGCACTTCACCTGCAGTTACTTAAAAATCATTATGCAGACAATTATTGTGCAACCTTTGGCTTGCCACTTCCTACAACTAAAGTCTCATCCTCCAACTATAAATAGATGACAAAATTACCTCTCAAATCATCCAATTCAGCACTTCTTAATTACACTACACTTTATCTTATAGTTAGGAATTAGTTCTAGTGGAATCGTTGAAGAATCACCTTGTTCTTTATCATATTCCAGGTTATAATCAAAAGAGGATACTATTTGATCTCAAAAGATTGTGCTAAGGAGTTGTTATAGTTTGGAGTTGAATTTCTGGGTTGTTAGAATCATTGTTCGAAGGAAAACTCTTGAGAATCAATATAATTTGCTATTGGAATCGGTATAAACATGTTTCTCTCCTTGAATGTTATGTTTTCTGAATCTAACATGCTTATTATGTGTTTTACGTCCATGAATATAGAGGAGTTTATTCATGTTTATTTGGGATTTATGAAGTAACATGGATTAATTTGAGATGACCAATGACATTTGGTTAAGTGATAAATATGAACTTGATATTTAGATATTTGGATTATCGATCATCATTTGATCACTCACTTAGTTCGGGAATAGGTCAAAAAGCTCCGACATTGTCTTTGATTCCTAGTTGTTTGTCTATGACAACTCGGTATTAGCTTCGTGAGGATTAGCTAATAAAATGCTCATCATCCTAAATATATGAATGTTTAATGCTCAATCTCATGTCTAACGAACTTGGTTGAGAAAGTTCTTATTTTTTATTTCTAAACGTGAACTAATCTTAAATCATTTTTCATAATTAAGATTAAGGTCGAAAGGATTCTTGTTATGTTAAATAGACAATCTCTTGATTAAACTACCCATTCATTCTTTTGATTATACTAAATTTCATGAACTTATCATCATCCCGAGTTATCCTCCATTACTCTTGTATCCCAAATAAACATTGTTTTATTATCTTGAATTTATGTTACCAATTATCTTTAGATCGTGACAGTCTATAAATATACCTTTTCGTAATATAATTGACCCTTTCTAAGAATTACCAATCCTGTGGAACGACCTGGTCTTACCCTAAACCTATACTATAAATGGGGGTTTATACTTTACCCGTGTGTTTGTTGGAAATTGTATAAAACTAGTATTATAAATTTAAAGCTTTAATAACACATCACTTCTTTAGTCTTTCAATTCCATAACCAAGTTCCAAAGAATCTTCTTCAAGGGATGTTATTCCAACTAATGTGCACTTAGTTAATCAACCACTTGAACATATCAGCAAATAGACCTTTTGATAATGTTATTGGCGATCCTTCTAGACCAGTCTCTATATGACAGCAACTATAAACTAAAGCCCTGTTTTGTTACTTTGATGCTTTTCTCTCTTC
>BQNB010115709.1:0-21509 GCA_026074375.1 Tanacetum coccineum
TTTCCAAAACTAATTAATAAGTGCATATAAAATGCAATTTAATATAACTTCTTTAACTTTTTCAAAAACTAATTAATAAGTACACATAAAAATAAAATTAAGACTGAAATGC
Organism: Tanacetum coccineum; assembly: GCA_026074375.1. Lineage (NCBI taxonomy): Eukaryota > Viridiplantae > Streptophyta > Magnoliopsida > Asterales > Asteraceae > Tanacetum > Tanacetum coccineum. The sequence goes on from BQNB010115709.1 coordinate 113, forward strand.
AAAGTTGGAGGAGCTAACCATCACCGAATCACAGTTATGATAAAATTATTTTGTTTAATTAGATGTACCAGCGGTAGCAATGAGGACAAGCTATCTCCCTCTTGGCATGGGCATGTAAGTACTCTAATCCTTTTTTTTTTTATAACTTGTTCTTATACATACACGAAATTTAAACATAAATCAAATTTCGTACTTCGCAACATTTATGAAGTGTGCCACCAATAGGAATATTACGCACAATGTTGCAGGAAATAATGCGTTGTGTTACAAGTTTAACCCATCTTGAGTGTTTAGATATCTTCTTACTTCTTACTAAAGTTTTTTTTGACGGCAAATGAATATTTATATATAAAAATATTAGCTTATAAACCCGTGATAAATCACGATTGCTTATAGAAAGTTTGAAAATAAAAATTTGAATACTTAAATTAACGAATATTAATTCTTATACACTTAGCAAAACTTTTACAACAACTCAAAGCGAAAAGAAACTTGCATACAACAACTACGTTAAAATATATTTTTTTTATACAAAAAAGTATATTAATCATATTTTCTCCACATCAAATGTAGCTTCTTCATCCTTTTTAGTACACATGCAAATGCATTAAGAAACTTGCAGAGTAGTCTCAATATGTCTTGTAAACAAACGAAGTACAATAACAAAAACAAATACGTAACTACAAATGTGGGAGTTAATTCACCACATACTTATTGAGATTAGCAAAACAACAGCAGAGAAAATAATTGGATCATGATCACAACAAATTTACATTATATATTAACTTGTCAAATTATAAAGGAAATAAAAAGTATCATAAATAACAAAACTTTATTTAAATTTATACCAAAGGAATCATGTAGCATCAACAAAACAAACAGTCATCACGATAGCCATATATAACACACATATGCAAGGCAATCTAGCACGGTTGCAGCATGCCTACAAATTCTAATTGTCACACCCCGTCAGCGGCGAAAACACAAGAATGCAACATAATGATCAATCATAATACAAGATACAAAATAAAGAAAACTAAAATGCATTAATGGAAAAGTGTCATGGTGACCAACAACCTCAATACCACCTTGAATGATGTCCCATACAAGAACGCAACACATAGTCAGCATTTATTACAACCAAAAGCCCAAACAGGGATCCATACAATCTTAACTCCAAATCCTCAACAAAAAAAATTCACAACATACACCAAAAGCAAAACTTCTCAAACAAGACTCCTACGAGATTCTCTAAAAGTCTGCTACATGCACCACAACTTATCGATCATTAACTTCACCTGAAAATGATACTCGAAAACGTCAACAATAATGTTGATGAGCTCGTAGGTTTGACTTTAAACCCAGTTGTTGTGTCAATATCTCAAACAGTTGGACAATTGTGTTATATGACAGTGAATATATGCAATCAATTACAACCCATGACTTAGCATCCCCGCTAATCATGTACCAAGACCTAGCATCCCCGCTAGTCTTATCACCAGCGTGTATCACCGCTCTTAGGGTCGCAACCCCGAATGACATACCACACCTAAAGCCTACCAGCTGGAGCTATTTGGGGTGAAAAACCACACAGAAAGATCACACAACATAGCGTACCAACACATATTATTCACATAGCAGTCATAAGCACATTAATTGTCCCAAAAATAAAACCACGTTTTGCACAATTCAGGAAACAGTTCAAAACACATTTTAGTATCATTTTCTCTCAACGGAAAAGATTTAAAAAGTGAGGCTACGAGAACTCACCTCAAGCAACTGTCTCCAATAGCAACTCAAATCACAAGCAAATGCAACAACGTCCGCACACGACCTAGTCCAGTTAATGTCCCATTTTAATCATTTATTACCAAAATCGTTTTTAGGTATGATGCATAGGGATTAGATGCTTGTTGTACGGTTATCTTAAAAGTTTTAGTGGTGTGATGGTTGACGACTTAACTCCAAAAGTCGTTCCTCTGTGAGCTGATACTTTATCTTCAAATGGGATTAGATCTTTATCTTCAACTTCACATCGTAGTTTTTACATAACTTTTTTTTATTTAAAGAGAAGAATAATTAATTGTCATATTTATATAGAAAATAAACTAAACTTATAAGGTATACTTCGTTAAATCATTCGGATCACCTTGTCTAGATACACTAAATCATTCCCTTTTTGCTTTATGAAATAAAAACGATTGATTTATACTAAACAATTTTATAAAGGTTTCAAAGAAAAAATTATATTGATTCATCTTTTAGATCACGCTATAACAATACAAGAATATATTATTTTATAGAAAATAAATCACGTTTTAAGAAAAACTGCTAAAGTATAGAACATTTTCACGAAAATATTTGAGCACATGACCCCGTTACGTATTATGTCGATGTTTCCGACTAATAGTGTTTAATATACCTTAATTCACAAAAACTTTAGTCCAATTTCTAAACCTTTTTCGATCAATAAACCTCAAATACCGTAGACTCTTTTTTTTTTTTTAGCTCCATGTTTTCCTAAATTCATATTTCCCCACAAAACAACCTTCAAAATAGACAACTTATTCATAATCACATCTCACCTTTCAAAAAGTCGCCAAAGTCCAATAAAGTAACCAATTTTGTAAAGCTTGTATTGGTGCTTTAAGTGCCCAAGTAAGGGTCCATTAAGGTAGTGATTTTATATATCCAATTTACGGTCTGAAGGCTGCAAATACCCTAATGTGCTCATTATAGGAAATATAAGTCCAAAATATAGTATACTAACCAAATAATTCCAGACCACTCAATAAAGCATGTAATAAGCTAGATACTTGTGATTGTTTATTTAGGCCGTGAGGCACTACAAGCTTCCAAAAAGATATATATATTCAAACATTTTAAAGTGATTAAGCTTACGTATCGAATTTGGTACCACCATAAGCTATAACAATAGTCAAAATAAGAATACGAATAATACTAGGAGTAATAACCAAAAGAACACTTTCCCTTGAGTTACCTCCCAGTAAATTCTCAGAGAGCCAATAGCCTTCAACAATAAGCCTTTCGGAACCTATATGATATTGAAGCAAATAATGCCATATAAAATAAGCTACATAGCAAATATATGTTTTTCAACCATCACGACCACAATACCAAAACTAACAAAACCGATCTACGCTCTTTATGTTTGCGTTCTGTATACCCAAACCGAACCCTTTACACCATTTGCAAACTTTTTATTTTTGATTTTTTTTAAACGACCAGGCCATACAACTAACATCTAAGCACCATTAACTATACAAAAGGACAAGTTAAATTTAAATTTGGAAAACTTACAAAAATGATCTTCAAAATAAACTTCGACGTGAACCGGCCCACCCAAACGTTCTTTTAGTGAATACCTGAACATAGAATCAACCTAGAAGTACTTAAACTCTCATGTTTTTGATCAAATTTCAAAAATGAAGTGTGTGTTTGTGTTGGCTTAGATCGGACGCAAGAGAGGAGAGAAAGAAAGAAGAATAAAAATGATTTTTAGTGTGGTGTGTGGAAGATAATGCTTTGATGTGAAATGAATAGAAAGGCAATATCTATAGTTTGTAAGACATAAGCGCCTTAAAAATATGCCTCCTTGTCTCCAAGGGGGTTCGACCGGCCTAGAGCATCCAAGGGGGTCTCGGGCTTTTCTTTACATGTCAGGTTCACTTATTACTCAAAAACCGTGATTGTAAAATACTTCCGGAAGTTACTTAGAATTTTTCTTCACCTTAAAAATACTTTTCCAATAACTGAGAGTATTTACTTGACATATTTCCATATTAAACCTCCCAAAAACTCATTTGGACATTAACGGACGTGTCGGGACTAGTTTTGGCATTTTTCAAGAATTCACGGGTCAACCACCCGGAATATCCATAACATAATAGTACCCTCTAAAAAGGATTATTATACACAATAAACCATGAAACATCTCGAATCTCATAATTTCACTACCGTTAACACGGTACAAATTCTGAATATACTAACAACTGTCAAATAGTCAAAGGACTAAATTAGAATATTCGAAACACAAACAGGACGATGGCAATTCAACTACTCATCAGCACTAAACAAATGTGGATACTTAAGTTTCATCTGATCTTCACGTTCCCACATGAATTCAGGCCCTCGTTCGAAATTCTTCCACGACCTTGACGTATGGCAAAATTCATATCTCCGCTTCAACTTCTTGAATACTCTGACGTTCTAAGAATTCTAAAAAGGTTCTTCTACAAAATTAACTTAGCATTCTACTTGGATTTCATCCACGGCCTTGCAGTGTTAGACTCATCTAAACACTTATTAAGGTTCGACACGTGGAACGTGTCTATGGAACTACCATTCAGAAATCCTCAGGCGAAATCTAACCGATAGGCACTGGGCCTACCTTTTCTAATAATCTCTAAAATGGTCCAAAAAATTTAGGTGTTAATTTCCCTTCTTACCAAAGCGTTACCACAACTTTCCAAGGTGATACTTTGAGCAAGAACATAGTCTACTCTACAGTGAACTTTAGAGGCTTTCTCCTGTTATCGGCTAACTTTTCTGATATCTCGCACAGCCTTAAGTCGTATCTCTTTTAATTTCGTGAGATCTTCACAGATGTGGTTTCTTGCACTAACTCACGTCCTATCAAATGACCCTCTCCAACCTCTGCCCACGTAATTGGGGAACGGCATTTCCTGCCATACAAAGCCTCAAACGGCGCACATCCCACACTAGAATGATAACTATTGTTATACAGAAACTCAACTAATAGAAGATGAACATCCCAACTTCCCCCGAAGTCTAGGACAGACGCTCTAAGCATGTCTTCCAAAGTCTGAATAGTACGCTCACTCTGACCGTCGGTCTGAGGGTAGTAAGCCGTACTCATGTCTAAACGGGTTCCTAATGCCTTTTGCATCGACTGCCAAAACCTCAACATGAACCGACAATCAAGATAAGATATGATCGAGATTGGCACACCATGCCTAGATAGTAGAAACATCTCATTCAAGGTGAGATAACGCTAGCCAATCTAGAATCCACTATTATCCTACCTCAATAGGTAGAAAATGAGCAGACTTAGTTAATCGGTCCACAATGACCCAGACTATATCGTGCCCATTACTAGTCCTTGGTAACTTAGTCACAAAATCCATTGCTATCCCTTACTATTTCCATTCGAGAATCTCAGGTTCCTAGAGCAAGCCAGAAGGCCTTTGATGCTCAGCTTTAACCTTCAAACAAGTCAAATATCTACTAACATAAACATCTATATCCTTTTTCATTCTCGGCCACCAATACCTATCTCTAAGGTCATAATACATCTTATCAGCTCTTAGGTGTACAGAGTACTTCAACTTATGGGCTTCGTCCATTATCAGGGTGCTCATATCATCCTTCAAAGGAACCCATATTCAATCCATGTAATACAAAGCTCCATAATTACTAAGTTCAATCATCTCATCTAAACCTCTCTGCAATCCTGTAGACTCATTAAACGCCTCCTTCTAAGCCGCTAGTATCCTATCCTTGATACTCAACTAAAGGGACATATTCAAAGCTCTAACTCTCTTAGGTTTCACTCTCTCCTTCTTACTCAGTGTATCAGCTACTACATTCGCCTTACTGGGATGGTAGCGAATTTCGTAGTCATAATCACTAAAAAGCTCTATCCAGCGACGCTGTCGCGTGTTCAATTCCTTTTGACTAAAGATATGTTGGACACTCTTATGATTGGTATATATGACACTCTTGGTCCTATATAAATAATGTCTCCAAATCTTAAGGGCAAATACAACCGCACCTAGTTCTAACTCATAGGTGGTGTAATTCTTCTCATGAATTTTTCATATGCCTAGATGGATAAGCAATCACCTTACCTTTTGAATTAAACACAACCTAGTCCTTAACCCCGGAGGCGCACGCATCATATTAGTTACCCACAAAATATTTCGGTCCATTAGGGAGTGCTAGAACAGGTGCATTACACAACTTATCCTTTAAAGTTTTAAATGCATTCTCTTGCTCCTCACCCCAGTCAAAGGTCTTACTTTTTTGAGTCAAGACAGTAAGTGGCTTGAGTACTCTGTAGAAAAATTCTCAATGAGTCCTACGGTAATACTCTGCTCCATGTCGGCCCTAGCAAAGAACGAACCTCAAACGATAGAGAGAGCATAGTTCTAGGGCATTCCAGTTCCCTAACAGCTTAAATCTTACTAGGGAATACTATGAATCCGTCACTATTAATCACCGATGACCAAAGATACTCTACTTCTCACACCTGGGAATTCACACTTAGAAAGAAAACTTAGCATGCAGTTTCTCTTTCGTGAGTCTATTTCATGAAGAGACTAATCCTAGGAGTGCATTTCATGCTCTTCCGGGTCGGTCTTAATATAGATTAAGATATCATCTGATGAACACTATCACAATTGTCTTGATAAGGCGCCTACAGTACTCGGTTCATTAGATCCATGTATATCGGCGGGTGTCGTTAGAGAAGACCAAAGGGCATACTGTGAAGCTCAAATATGCCATAAACGAGTTCCTGAAACACATAGTCTTTAGAATGTCATCCTCATACACTCTCAGCTGATGTCTCCGAACCTAAGGTCTATCTTAGAGAAATACTGTGATCCTTAAAGTTGGTCAAACAGGTCGTCAATCCTAGGGAGTGGATAACGATTCTTAATGGTCAACTTATTCAATTCTCTATAATCAATACACATCCTAAAGGATTCGTCCTTTTTCTTAACGAACAACACCGGTGCTCTCAAAGGCGATAAGCTTGGTCTAATGAAACCTTTGTCTTGGAGTTCCTTGAGTTGAGACCTGACAACTCCTCCAATTGCGGAGGGCCTGCCCAAATAATAGGGAGGACTGTGCACCAGAGCAGTCGCTACCAGGGACTAGACGTTGCGAATCCGAAACTCGATTTACCTGATCCGGCGGGTATATTACAGATAGACATCCGACGAATACCTCGGAAAATATTTCACTACTACGATCTCTTCTTGTTTCTTTTCTTTGACTTAGCACTTCATTAATTGCCTATGTTCTTGTCTTTCAGGTTTTCTAGCTCCTTCAATACTCTAGCTCCTTGCCATTAATATGGTTGATCCTCACTACTCTTCTAATGTAAATTATCTCTGCTCATTATGGTTAGAAAACCAATCCATTCCTATTGATTACGTCAAAAAACTCCCACTTCCAAGGTATCAAAGTTAATTGTACAAACACGCTGACCTTATTATTTCTAATTTTTACCCCCTAATAACTTTATCAATCTTAACTAGTTGCCCGCTAGCTATCTCAATCTAATAGCTAAAACCTAAATCACTGGGCTCTATGCCTTACAGAGGTATAAAGGTAGTGGAAACAAATCTATAGTCGACACCAGAGTCAAATAAGGTAGTGGCATAATGATCATTTAGAGTAAACGTACCGTACGATGTTCAGTTTTGGCTGAGCATCTCATCTCCTAACATGAATGCCTACCTCTTGCCTGATTTCCTTGGTTCCCACGCCCTTGACCCCTATTAACAGCTACGATTTGGTTCTGATGGTTTACCCCAGGCCTCTGGGCCTGATTCAACCTAGGACAAGTTGACTTGATATGATCGGTACTACCACACTCTTAACAAGGCCTAGCAACTAGGTTCCTAGCATTGACGGGGTTCACATTCTTAGGCGCCACTCTATAATCTTTAGCAAAATGACCTAGGCGGTTACAGTTGAAACAAGAGCGACAAGGTGTCTCATCTGAATGGTGATAGTTGCAGGTGGTACACTTGGGTGTCGTACCCGTGTACTCTCTCCTAACATCCTAGCCACGTCGTCTTCTTTGGTTCTGTAACTACCCATTGATCAAGACAAAACAAAAGCCCGGCACAATTAAGCATCTTTGGATTGAAGAGAGCTTCTACAAAAACTAAACACAAAACTAAAACGAAAAGGCGCTGAAATTGAAAACGGAAATGAAGTCTGTATGAAAGAGTGATAACAAAATAAAACCCTTAAATCCAAAGATGAGACAGCCGCCTAACACACTCGATATGAGATTAGATGATAATCCCAAGATCAGGGGTTATAACGGTATCAAACACTATGGAAAGAAAAGATATTAGATTGTTAGTTTGGGGAATTTTTTTGGTGCGCCGCCATCATGAATCTCCATGGATTAGGGTTTCTTTTTAAAACAAACTTTTTTTGTTATAGAGAAATACAAATAATTAATGTACCAGCGGTAGCAATGAGGACAAGCTATCTCCCTCTTGGCATGGGCATGTAAGTACTCTAATCCTTTTTTTTTGATAACTTGTTCTTATACATGCACGAAATTTAAACATAAATCAAATTTCGTACTTCGCAACATTTATGAAGTGTGCCACCAATAGGAATATTACGCATAATGTTGCAGGAAATAATGCGTTGTGTTACAAGTTTAACCCATCTTGAGTGTTTAGATATCTTCTTACTTCTTACTAAAGTTTTTTTTTGACGGCAAATGAATATTTATATATAAAATACTACTATAAACCCGTGATAAATCACGGTGGCTTATAGAAAGTTTGAAAATAAAAATTTGAATACTTAAATTAACGAATATTAATTCTTATACACTTAGCAAAACTTTTACAACAACTCAAGGCGAAAAGAAACTTGCATACAACAACTACGTTAAAATATATTTTTTTTATACAAAAAAGTATATTAATCGTATTTTCTCCACATCAAGTGTAGCTTCTTCATCCTTTTTAGTACACATGCGAACGCATTAAGAAACTTGCGGAGTAGTCTCAGTATGTCTTGTAAACAAACGAAGTACAATAACAAAAACAAATACGTAACTACAAATGTGGGAGTTAATTCACCACATACTTATTGAGTATAGAATATATAAACTGTTTGATTGCTTCTTAACTTAATTAATGCAAAAAAAAAAACTCAAATATAAATATCATTTACATCAAAAAAGTCCCACAATTGAGTTTTTCCATTTTCCACAATCAGATTGTTTTATAACATTTTTATTCCAATATCTACCTGACATACTGATTAGTTACACTTTATATAAAAACAGACAAAGAAGTGTTCACATTTCATTTCAATCCCACCTGTTTTACCCGTTACTTAACACGCCAATCTGGCCACATCTAGATTAATGGCGATGTATGAACTATTAAAAAGGTACAAATGATCAACACATAAAACTAATCCTAATTCTTACAGGTTCCGCTTCATATTTCATAGATAAACATCAAGCGGATTGAGATTAGCAAAACAACAGTAGAGAAAATAATTGGATCATGATCACAACAAATTTACATTATATATTAACTTGTCAAATTATAAAGGAAATAAAAAGTATCATAAATAACAAAACTTTATTTAAATTTATACCAAAGGAATCATGTAGCATCAACAAAACAAACAATCATCACGATAGCCATATAAAACACACATATGCAAGGCAATCTAGCACGATTGCAGCATGCCTACAAATTCTAATTGTCACACCCCGTCAGCGGCGAAAACACGAGAATGCAACATAATAATCAATCATAACACAAGATACAAAATAGAGAAAACTAAAATGCATTAATGGAAAAGTGTCATGGTGACCAACAACCTCAATACCACCTTGAGTGATGTCCCATATAAGAACACAACACATAGTCACCATTTATTACAACAAAAAACCCACACTGGGGTCCATACAATCTTAACTCCAAATCCTCAAGAAAAGAAATTCATAACATACACCAAAAGCAAAACTTCTCAAACAAGACTCCTACGAGATTCTCTAAAAGTCTGCTACATGCACCACAACTTATCGATCATTAACTTCACCTGAAAATGATACTCGAAAACGTCAACAATAATGTTGATGAGCTCGTAGGTTTGACCTTAAACCCAGTTGTTGTGCCAATATCTCAAACAGTTGGACAATTATGTTATATGACAGTGAATATATCAATCAATCACAACCCATGACTTGGCATCCCCGCTAATCATGTACCAAGACTTAGCATCCTCGCTAGTCTCATCACCATCGTGTACCACCGCTCTTAGGGTCGCAACCCCGAATGATATACCACACCTAAAGCTTACCAGCTGGAGCTATTTAGGGTGAAGAACCACACAGAAAGATCACACAACATAGCGTACCAACACATATTATTCACATAGCAGTCATAAGCACATTAATTGTCCCAAAAACAAAACCACGTTTCGTACAATTCAGAAAATAGTTCAAAACACATTTGAGTATCATTTTCTCCCAACGGAAAAGATTTAAAAAGTGGGGCTATGAGAACTCACCTCAAGCAACTGTCTCCAATAGCAACTCAAATCACAAGCAAATGCAACGACGTCCGCACACGACCTAGTCCAGTTAATGTCTCATTTTAATTATTTATTACCAAAATCGTTTTTAGGTATGATGCATAGGGATTAGATGCTTGTTGTACGGTTATCTTAAAAGTTTTAGTGGTGTGATGGTTGACGACTTAACTTCAAATGATACTATATCTCACTTCAAAATCGTTTTTTAGGTATGATGCATAGGGATTAGATGCTTGTTATACGGTTATCTTAAAAGTTTAAGAAGAATAATTAAGTAATATAAGAAAATAAATACTTATAAGTATACTTCGATAAATCCATTCGGTACACCTAGTTACCATAAATATACCATTTATGCTTTACGAAATGAAACGTTGATTTATACTAAACATTTTAGAAAGGTTTCGAGGAAAATTATATTTTTCCTCTTTTAGTCGACGTATTAAAATAATAAAATAATAATATTTTATTACTAAAAAGAAAATCACGTTTTAAGAAAAATTTTAAGTATAGACTTTTTACGAAATTTCGACATGACCCGTACGTATATATGACGTTTCCCAAAGTTTTTAAACCTTACTTTCAAACACTTTTCACAATTTAACCCTTTTCGACAAAACCTCAAAACCGTATTTCACCACGTTTTCCAATTCATATTTCCCCAAAACAACCTTCAAATACATTTCATAATCACATCTCACCTTTCGAAAGTTCGCCAAAATCCTTAAACGACAATTTAAAGCTTATTGGGCTTTAAGGCCCAATAAGGGTCCATGAAGGTTTTTATATATCCAATATACGTTCTAAGCTCAAAATCAAGGCTCATTAGTAAATATAAGTCCAATATAATAAGTAACCAAATAATACGGACCACAATAAGCCATCAATAAGCCACAGCTTGTTGATGCTTATTGGGCAGTGAGCCCCCAAGCTCTAAAAATATATATATCAAGCTTAAAAATAAGCTAATAAGCTACGTATCGTATTTAGTTACCACCATAAGCTATAATAACAGTCCACAAAAATACGACATACTAGAGTAATAACCAAAAACACTTTTCGTGTGTTACCCCAAATTTTCGAGAGACAATAAGCTCAAAATAAGCCATTCGAACCTATAGATAAGCCAAAATAAGCCATATACAAAATAAGCTACATAGCAAATATATGTTTTTCAACCATCACGACCACAATATCAAAACTAACAAACCCTATACCTCCTTTATGTTGGTTCGAACCCAAACTAAACCCTATACACCATTTGCAAACTTTTTATTTTCGATTTTTAAACGATCGGGCCGTACAACTAACATCTATGCACCATTAACTATACAAAAGGACAAGTTAAATTTAAATTTGGAAAACTTACAAAAATGATTGATACACGTAAAATATCATATAAAATATATATAATATAATCCACAAGAGCAATTAAGAAAGATTCCCAAAGTCTCCCTTGAGGAATTTTTCACTCTTAAAAGATATTTATATATAATATAATATAATACGTATATTTAACCGGGAAGTATGCTTTCCCGGGTCGTTTCTCCAACGACTTGTGAAATTGATACCACGCTTTAGTTTGGATTATGATTTGAATAAGAGCAAAGATGAATTTGATTATCTATAACTATTAAATAAAAGCAACAAATAAAATGAGAAAACAAAAGCAATTAAGCACTTAAATAATTAATCGGAATGAATAAAACGCGACAAATAAACAAATAAAATGCAAACTAAATTTCTAAACCTAAAATAAAACAAAAGAAAATTTTAGGAAAAAGAAAAATATTTTTTTGATAATTTTTGAATTTATTATGAATTAAAAACTATTTTAATCTAATTAAATCCTAAAAAATAGCTGATTAAGTCCTAAAAATTAAGAAAAAAGATTTTTAAACTTAGAAAAGTCTAAAATAACATAAAAATTCAGAAAAATATTTTTAACGCTATCAGCAGAAACGAACATCTCTAACAGCAGAAACAACACTTAGTCGTTTTCAAAAACTATAGAAAATGTATATATTACATCCTTGTCTTGCGGAACCATTTCAATCTTCCATGTTTCCAATGGACTTTTGAACACCGTTAATTTTCACGTATAATCATTACCTTGATGTGTTAACTCCTTGATCATTTTAGTTTTGGTAACCATGAGGGACATTTTTTAGTGATAAAATACAAAGGAGATGTAAACGATCGAATGCGTATTGTAAATGTGTGATACCTCATATGTATCATTTTATAGGGTTGAGGCACAATGCGTGAAGATGTGATAAAATCATGTATTTAAAAAAAATATTGAAATATAATTACAAAGATACAAACCAAAAATAAGTAGCAGGTTGTTATATAATATACATGTATAGGAAATAAAGTTTGATACAAATTAGGTAAGTATACAAATTAGGAAATAACTTGATATTGATTAGATATAAAAAAAAGTAACGAACATATAGTTTTGATTGAGAGTGAAAAGTCAAACTTTCATTGAAATTTGTTAACAAAAAGTGTCGGTTTAGTTTTTAATATTGATCTGAAAGTCAAACATTGCAACCTAAAGAGAAGGGAAAAATAAATTGTGATAGATGACATGGAATAGTTGAGGTGGCATTAGTGACGTGTCAAGAGTGCCATATGGATTAAATGACATGGCAAGGTTTTAAAAAAAGCTTCTTTTATTATAGATATATATATAGATATAGATAACTGCTACTAGCAAGGTGCTAGAAGCAAAAACATTACAGACTAGAATAAAACACAAACAACATAATCTAGACTCTACTCGAGGCTTTAACTGCGAGGACTACAAAAGGGATAAAAAACTCTTGCCAATTTCTAGAAACCCGAGACAAGAGAAAAATCACCACTCACGGAGGTCGAGCCACCGGTTTTCACTCCGGGGTGATTTTGATGTAGACCCAAACAAGCCTCGAGTAAATGAAACAAATTAGAAACAACGAAGCTAAAGTACCAAACAGAAACAAGAGGCCTAGAACTAGTTCTCCAACTAGTTCTCCAACTTGAACTCGTCACGAACTCGCGGGCAACAAAGGATTTTTCAGCCATTCAAGCCAATTACTCGTTATGCGTCCCCTATGAGAAAGCCAAGAATAAGAAGAAGAGTGAATATTATCAAACAGATTGCTTTTCCGCATCGATTGAGCATAAAAAGTGATGATGTTACGATATCTTCACATCCACCAAAATGAAGCTGCGAAGATAACATATAAATGACGAGATTTCTCTTTAGGAGCATACCACGAACAAATCCAATTTTTCCAGACATCATAAGACGCAAATGGAGGAAAAGGAGTATCACATTACTTACGAACAAGCGACCAGACCTCTTTAACTAAATCATATTCAAAGAAACTCTGGTCAGCACATTCTACATTACCATTGTATGATGGACACGAGATCATAGGAATGGCGATGCCACGAGCCGAAAGGTTTAGCCGATGAGGTAACCGGTCCAAAGACAATCTCCATAAAAAATATTTACTTTACGCGGGAGAGTTTTTTCCCAAGTAGTAGCCGGCAACATGGAAGGAAGGAGCTTGGAGTCAATTACACGGCGGATACTCCTTACAGAAAAAACACCATCATCAGCCATCGAACAAATACAAGTATCATCTTCCGAATTAAGATCAACCTGGCTTATTTCCAGAAGTAATTCTCTCAAGTAAGCTATGTTTCGAATGCCAATATCAGCCCTAGACCAGTTCCAGTGTCATTGACCGTTGACAATACGATCAATGATAAAACAATCTTTGTCTTGTTCTAATCTATAACGCCTGTTGTATCGAATATGAAGAGGGGAATCGCCAATCCATATATCTTTCCACAAACGAATACGAGTGTCGCAACCCACCTTGAAACGAAATGAATTAAGCAGAATAATATCTTTCGAATGGAGAAAATTGGAAGAACCAACAATCCTAGACCAAGTGCCGTTAAAATTACAACCTTGATGATCCAAGCCACCCTCTTGACAATGCAATGCCTTAATAACTTTAACCCAGTGAACGTTCAGGGAAGAGAACAACCTCCAACGCCACTTTTGACGGAGGGCAAGGCTGAAAGCCTTTAAACTACAGACGTTCAAGACTCCTTTTTTGAAGGAAGGGAGAAGATTAGACCATTTAACCCATGCTAGACTCTTGGCGTCTTGAGAACCGCCCTAAAAAATCAAGAACAAAGTCTTTCTAAAGATTTCAATATTACCTCGGGAGCTTTAAAAATTGAGAGGTAGTATATGCCGAGACTTTCTAGAACAGCTTTGATAAGAGTGAGGCGCCCTCCTATAGATAATAAGTTAGCTTTCCAGGAGGAAAGCCTCTTATGAAAATGCTCAACCAAAATATTCTAGCTAGACGTAAGATTCATGTTAGATCCAATCGGTAGCCCGAGGTATGTGAAAGGAAAGTTGTCAAGGTCTCCAGAATTTTACTCGGAAGTAATAACCACGTCGTCAGCATAAAACAAATGAGATAAAGTGATGTCAGAAGAGCCAAGCTTGATACCTTGAATGAGACCAGAATTAACCGCGTTAGATATATCACCATGAAGACCTTCCATAGCAAGAATAAATAGGAAAAGGAGATAGGGGATCTCCTTACCGTAAACAACGTTTAATAGAGAATTCGGAAGTAAGACTACCATCAATCAAAATAGAAGCCCTAGAAGATTGAAGACAAGCTCTAATCTAGGAGCGCCATTTAGAACCAAAGCCAAGGTTAAGAATAACATAGTCCAGGTATTTCCAACTAACCGAATCGAAGGATTTTTCAAAATCCACCTTGAAAATTAACATCTTTTTCTTCCTTTTTTAATACCAATGGATGACCTCACTAATGATAAGAGGGCCTTCAAGAACTTGACTGCCTGATATGAAAGCAGATTGTTCTTTACTAACGACCTTGTCTATTACTTTAGAGAGCCGGTTAGCAAGAACTTTGACAATGATCTTGTAATGAATTTCGATGAGCGAAATAGGGCAGAAATCTTAATTATAGATAGGGTTACTAGTCTTCGGAATAAGCGTGAAAAAAGAAGAGTTATCACCTTGAGGAATCGAATCTGAAACAAAGAACGAATTAACAAACTCGAAAATATCCGTCTTTATGATATCCCAATATTTCTTTATAAAGGCAAACGAGAAACCATCAGGACCAGGGGCTTTGTTGCTACCACAAACCCAAACAACTGTCTTAATCTTGTCTAACGAGATATGTGTCTCCAAGGAATCGCGATCAAGAGAAGTAAGACTAGTAGAATGTATCATCGGAGAACAAACCACTTGGGAATCATGAGCTTGGAATTTATCTTTGTAGTAGTTAAGGAAGGCTTCCTTAATGAGAAGCGGATCTGAAATCCAAACTCCATCATGTAAAATTTCAGTATTAGCTTGAGATCTCCTCTTGTTATTAATCATCCCATAACAGAATTTGGAATTCTCGTCTCCTTCGATGTCCTACTTGATATGAGCTTTTTGGATTAAATCAATCGCTTCAAGCTTGTCGATATCTTAGAGGAGCTTAATTCGTTTATCATGATCCGAAAAGCTCACTGAACCATCATCTATCTTTTTCTCTATATCTTTAATATCAGATAAGGCAACCTATTTTAGAGTGCGATCATTATTCCTGATATTAGAATGCCATTGTTTAATATCAGATAAGGCAACCTGTTTTAGAGTGCAATCATTATTCCTGATATTAGATAAGGCAACCATCATCTATCTTTTTAGACACCTTAATTTCTCATGGGACCTGATGATTCTGCCGTCATTAGGAGCTTCTAAAGTAGACCACTTAGATTTAATAAGGCCGTCAAAACCGTCCCTATTTAACCATGAATTGTAAAACTTGAAAAGAGTAGGACCAAAATCCGATTTCATAACATGAAGGAGAATAGGGGTATGATCTAACGACATGTGATCGATAGCCGTGACTCTGATGTCAGGAATGACTTCCGAAATACCTTCAAAGATAAGGAATCGATCAAGCTTGCTGAGTTTAGTACCTACTTTATTCATCCAAGTGTAATATCGACCTCCAATGAGAAGATCAATTAGACCTGAGTAATCAATAAAAGAATTAAAGTGATCAGTTTTAGGTTATTCAAACCATCAGTATTTAAATAAGAGTACAAACTCATTTGTACTATTATTTATAGAAGTTTTAGATTAACGAGAACACTTTGACTCCGGGTGTCTTTTGGCATAAGACATTATCCACCCCACAAAGAACAGCTTTGACAACTCTCTTATCCTACCGGGGCAACAACTAGAGTGAGCACAAGTCGAAACTCAAATCCGAGACCTTTTATTCACAAAAGTTCTTCAGTTGGCCCATATGTTTTTTTAGAGGTTTGTACCAACTGAGTCAAAACCCTTTAGTAGTTTATACTATTATCATCATCAAACAACTTTTTTAGACGAAAATAATGATTATATATAATAACTTATTGTTAGCCTCAATTTATTGAGTCGAACAAGGAAGCTCGGTCACTCTACGATGGAGCTTCGGTCTTTAATTAGTTAATGTTGTAATAGTATAATATCGGGAATCGGGCTCGATAGTGAATCTAATATTGTATATGTTTCGGGTTTAATCCCAAGCAAAACCCGAGCCCGGGTCCTAGTTAAATATCCCGCGCGTACCTTTAGCGTGACGGGGTATATAAGCTTTTTCTTCTTTAGAAAAAGCTAGTTGTTCATTTTCTAAAATATATCTTTTCTCATTTCTCTCTCAACTCTCTCTCTTTTCTCTCTCTAAACAACTCACACTCTTTCTCATTTCTAGTTCCGATTTCGAGTTTGATTATATGAAGTGAAGTGTTACGGGATCCTACAATTGGCATCAGAGCTTCAAGGGTGGATTTGTGTTTGATTCTTGTGGTTAAAAAGCAAATTTCGTGGCTTATATTGTGACAAAAAACCCACGGCTCAAATTTTTTTGGGGCTTATTTGTTGGTTAATCTTGTTCTACACATCAAAGAGGCTAGGTTGTATCAATTTCGTGGGTTATACAAGCTCCAAGCTCGAATTATAAGCTTTAAAAGGTTAGTGTTCTTCGTGGAGGGTTGCTTCATTTTGGACGATTCTCAAAGAAATACGTGTTAAGGTGTGTTTAAACTTGATATACACACTTAATATTGTATGTTAGAGCTTTGGTTCGTGGTTCGTTTATTTTCATTATTGTTTCGAATAAGGTTTTGATACAATTGAGGGAAACTACTTGAAAAAAAGCTCACTTACCGAATCTTACACTATGGGAAAGCTTATGAGAAAATTAAGTATACCTCAAAGACAAGATCCGATTGTGTTAAAGAATTAAAAGAGATAACTCAAAAATTAATAGAACAGTCTGCGAAAGGAATTACTGAGATGACCAAGATTATTAGATTTAAAGGTGATGGAACTCAGCCATTCTCCAGAAACAACACTGTTCTCTAATTCGTCATACAAGAATTCGATAAACTGAGTCGATGGAGGGTTGCTCAAAAAGCAAAGATAAAATGGTGGCAACGAAAGAGACGAGAATTCCAAAATATTACCACGGTGTTTGATAAGTGTTAAATTGTATATATTAAATGCCCGGGATTTTGCCAATAAAAGCCAAAAATATGCCAAAAGATGGAAATATGTGTGCTTTTGTGTCTTAATGTGCAGGAAAGGATATCAAAGTCAAAAAGAGCAAAAACAAGCCAAAACCGACAAGAAACGGAAGAGACAAGTACAAGAGAGAGATTTGAGGAAAATTATCAAAGCCGGATCAGCCCGACAACAAGAAAGGAAAGTCAATGAAGACCCAATTGAAGTCAAAGGATTAATAATGACAAGTTTTCAAAAGTTCAAGGGCTCATTTGGATGTTTTGAAGTCAAAGGACCAAAGATGTCAAAGTTGGAAAGTTGGTTTATAAAGAGAAAAAAAAAGATAGCAACTACAAGGGCCAGAACTGTCAAAATTCAAACTAATTTTGCACTACACTTTATAGAAAGAAAACACAAGGGCTAGTTGTGCATATAACTCAAAGTTTCAAAATCAAACACGCGGCTAAACCTTTCCCTAACAGCCTATAACTTCTTTTCCCGCCAAATCTCGAAAAAACCCAAACCACTCTAAATCCTTCCGTTTCTTCCCACACTCACCCCACCTCGTATTTTAGCACCTCCACGTCATTTCTATGACGTGGCAACCTCTAATTGGTTCGAACACATCACCATTCAAGATCAACGGCCAAAAATCAAAGAAAAAGAGATCAAGGGCTTGGATTAATTGAGTTTTTCTCATCTTTTCTTCACTCTCATCTATAAATAAGCTTGTAATAGAGTTTTAGAGGAGTAGTTAGAGTTTTAGTTCAGTTAAATTTGTAATTTTCTCTTTTAAATTTCATGTACTGTTCATCATTGCAATTAAGCTTTTTAATCTTTCAAAATTCAGTTGTACTCTCTGATTCTTTACCTTGTATTCTTCTTTTCTTAAGAAATAAAACTAATTCAGTTGTTTTCATTTTGAAGTTTTCATGAAATAAGCCGTTTTTAGCCAATAAGCTTGTAATAAGCTAATTTTAGCTTATTGAGTTTCTCTAGCTCTCAAGTTGTCCAAATGTTCTAAAAAGTTTTTTAAATACTGTTTTTATCTACTATAGTTCAAATATATTCATTTGAGTTCAAGTTGATTGAGTGTGGAAGCATAATGGAGTAATAAGCAATTCTGAGCTTATTGAGCTTATAGCTTAGAGGTCTAGAGGCAAGGTGCCATTAGGAATTTGAGATTTAAAGCCACTCACTCAACAAGAGTGGCTAGTTCTAAGACTTCAATTCACAGGTTTCCTCTTCTATATTTCATTTTAACATTCATTTAGCTTATTCATGTAGCTTATTTCTTTGTTTACCTTGTGCTTAATTCTGTTTAAAATTGTCTAGTTAGTTTAGATATTCAAATGATTTAAAGTTGTTGTAGCTAGAATTACTTAAGTTCTCATTTAGCTTTTAACTCTGTCAAATAGTAGGTTAAGCTAGCTGAGTAACTAGCTTAATTTCATTAATAAGCTTTAGTTTTAAGTGCTCAAATAGTTCAATTAGGTTAGTATAAGTTAGAGTAGATATAAGGTTTTGTCAGTTTTAGCTTTAAAATAGATTTTAAGAAGAAATTAGTTTGGACAGTTAGTGATAAGGAGTGTTTGGGTTAAAGTGATTTTGACCTTTAGAGTCAACATAACTCTGTCAATTCACTTTATATAGTTTAGACTTGCATAGTTATCAAGTTTTAATTAGGTTTTCAGAGTTAGTTTGTAGAATTACAAAGTTTTGAGCTTAAAAAGTCCTTTCTAGCACCAGGGCAGTTTAATGCTCAAGTAGTTTTAAGATTTTAGTGAATCTCACCATTTTAGAGCTCACATTTGATTAATGTAGGTTTAGATACATATAAGTAGTTTGTTTAAAGAGTTTTTTCCTTAGAATTTAGCTTGCACCTAGGTGAATGCCAAGTATATCAGCAACAACAGTTAATACTGTTGTTGCTTATCACTTTTCTAGCTGTCTCTTTAGTTCTTGAAATAAGTAGTTAGAACTTAGAATTAAGCATATTGATAGTACTCCATTAGCTTAGTATAGATAAGCTTTTAAGTTTCAATTTTTTTAAGCTTATAAGCTGTTTTAGCTTATTTAACAGCTTATTTGATAAGCTGTATTCACCTTTTTATTTTTTTCTAGATTCTGCACTGTTCAAACTATTTTCCATGATTTTTCCAGATTTTTCCCATTAATTTTACTATTTTTAATTCATTTTTCTTATTAAAACAGTAATTAAATCATAAAAAAGTCAAAAAAAATATAATTCTTTTTTCAAAATTTTCTTTTATCATGTAGGACCTAGGGAAAATAAATTTCGTAGGGTTAATTTTGCAAAATTTAGTTTTTTAAAGAACAGGTTTAAAACCCCGTTCTCGTTTTTGCATTTTAAGTTTATTTGCCTTTATTTTTCTGTTCCCGTAGACTTAGGTTTTCCTTTTATGCCTTATTTATGATTCCCGTAGAATTTTAAGTAATTTATTTGCCCTTTTATGTTTTCCCGTAGTTTTAAGTTTAATTTCCCGTGCCTTTTTATGACTTTCCCGTAGATTTAAGTATATCTTAGTTTAAATTTTTGTAATTTCTCGTAGTTTTAGAAAACCCAATCAAATCTTTGATTATTCAAGCATCCAATTGTCAAACCAATTACGTAACCGTCAATTTCACGCCTCGTCAGGGAACGTTTGTTAATATTTTCTTATTATTATTATAAAATACAAAAATACAAAAATATTTTTCATTTCTTTTTATTAAATCAAGAAAAACCAAAAAGGTAAAAACATTGTCCATAAAAACAATAAAAAGCATCATCAATATAATGTTTTCAACTGAGGCATTATCATAATAAGTTCTCAAACAAAAGATTTAAAACTTGCCTTTGTGTCACTTGCGAGGTACGGCTCACCTTTAAAAGTTTAACAAACTATAAGAGGGGTATAAGGAAGGTTGTTCCAACGAACTACGACCCGAAAGGAGAAGGTTTTTAATAGCTTCGCGCTTTCCTACTCCTCCGCTCCTTTGTGCGTTTTTCTTTTAGAGAGCTACCATGAAGCAAGTTGATTATCGGTTTAAGTTATTCAATCTCGTTTTGTCCGTTAATAAAATATGTTGCCTAAAAAAACTCGAAAATCCAAAAATAATCTCCTTTAACCTTTTTTTCAATTAATTCTTTTTTCTTATCCCTCAATTTTAATTCTTATGGCGTCCCTCGATTATCGTTTAAATCCTCTTTACACGAATAGAGAATGTTCTACTTGTGGAGCGTTGTACAATAAATCATGTGGTTGTTCAAAAGGAGGTCTCGTAGACAAGTTCGTTCGTGATCCTAATAAAACGCCCGACTCGTCTCAACGACCTCCTACAGTTTGTATAAAGTGTGGAAACCCGGTTGATGGTCCGTATTGTCAAGGATGTGCTCTATGGCGAAAGAAATTAAAGGAAGTTTGGTTTACAATT
>BQNB010115710.1:0-18115 GCA_026074375.1 Tanacetum coccineum
GGCCGGCCACAATAGGTAGTATATAAGGACCTCTCCTAGCTTTGGAGAGGTTGTTGTTGGTTGTTCCATTTTTCCATATTCCGTCTTAATACAATTCATCCATTTTCCATCCATTCTCTCTAACATCACAACCCACATCTCACTTTTGTTCTTGGATTGATCATAAGATTACATGTTTCTTCAACTAGCACCTCACAATAAGTGTTTGGATTATCTGTTTCTCTCGGGTGTATAATGGATTATATCAATATAGGAAACGGAAAATTAACACTCATTACCTATTATAGTATTTAAATTACCATAGGCTTGATAAAAGATCAAACCTCCACCACATTGGCGTAAGCACCTAGAAATTACTATCAAAGAGGTCTTTAAAAGGGTGTGATGTTTAGATGTAAGTTAAATGGAAACAAAAACGAATGGGATATATTTGGGTGGATTTGGGGTGGTGGTGAGTTAATTAATACAAGAATACACGTAAAGGTGTTACTAATCCAAGACTCGACCATACTAGGACTAAGATATACAAACTCTACGTCAAACTCTTTTTTTCTTGACACTATCTTGGACATAAACATAAATATAAGCAAGATGGCATCGCGTACATATATTTTTTTTCCTTTTTTTCTATATTTTTTTCATTTTTTCTTTTTTTTCCCTTTTCACTTTTTTTCTATTTTTTTCGTACACTTTTGCCCTGCCATTTGCAAAAACATAAATAATACATGACTTGGGGTTTATAGACATACCCCTACACTTGAGTTTTTGAAAACACGATACATAAAATAGCTAATGACCTGATTTAGAAGAATCAAAATAACATGGAGTTTATTAAGCACATATGAGGATAATAAATTGACTTTCTTCCCCCATTTCTCTATAAAATAAAAACTACCATGAATCCTAATCGTCCCAAAACTGTATACACTAATAAAAAGACTCGACTTAGCAACCATGTACTCAAGCAAATAATTAACTGGGTTTTACAATAATGTACTAAAAACGAGTACATAAAAGGAAGGCTAAGGCGATTTGGGTGTAACATTTGGTGTGGGTGTAAACAATGCTCTTCATTATTTTTTTTCTATTTTTTCGTACACTTTTTCCCTGCCATCTGCTAAAACATAATAATACATGACTTGGGGTTTATAGACGCACCCTTACACTTGAGTTTTTAATACTCAATGACATTAACTAATCTAATGACCCAAATTGAAAGGATCAACAAACATGGAGTGTATTAAGCACGTATGGGGGTAATAATTTGACTTTCTTCCCCATTTATCTATAAAATAAAAACTGCCATGAATCCCAATCATCCTAAAACTGTATACACTAATAAAAGACTCGACTTAGCAACCATGTACTCAAGCAAATAACTACCTGGGTTTACAAATGTGATAACAATAATGTACTAAAATGAGTACATACAAAGAAGGCTAAGGCAATTTGGGTGTAACATTTGGTATGGGTGTAAACAATGTTCCTCATTAATAATCCGAAATCCACCAGAGAATTACGAGAACTGCGTAAAGGATAGGCTCGGAGGGGTGTACTAGGGGTATCTTGCACTAAAAATGAGTACGAAGCAAGGGTGTGGGGGAAGTTATATGATCGGGGAGACCATCATCACAAATACAAGTTTAAAACAGGGTTTATCGTAGTGCCTCTTATCATTTAGCAAATCTTAATCACACGAATGCGATCTCACTTAGCAGTCTCAGGATGAATCACAAAAACAAGTTTTAGAATTTAATATACTACCGGTACACTCATATAATTTTAATCGTTATTAATGCTCCAGAAAAAGCGACAAAACCACATATGCACGATCAAATCTATAAACGCGACATATATGATTGATCATTCTTTAACTCGAGCAAGCTAAAATTAAAACTATCTAAAGCACCAAAGATGGATGCTTGAATTCCTAAAGATCTAGGGGCGAACCTCACATTTTTAGGGTGAAATTTTTGAGTGGTAGGGTTTTTGTGCTAGTCATATAACTCCTATCCATGAGACGCTAATAATACTAAGTTTTCATCAGTATGTGCCATAAAAAAATTTAAATTTGGGTTAAAACTACCGTCTACGCTACGTCTCAGTATATTACTCATCTTTTTAAGGACAAAGCAAAGATAAATGAAGAAATAGTTTCTAAGGCTTTATCCCCCTACACTTATTTTGAACATTGTCCCCAATGTTCTTAAAAGAACTCGAAAAACGAATAAAGGGAAAAAGAAAAGTCAAAAGAAACTAGTGCTCCCCTAGTTTTGCTTAATATTGGAGAAGAAACAAATGATCCTGGCTAAATCGTCATCCAAGAATCATCCACATGAAACCCCTAAAAACTTATGGGCTTCTCCTAATCAAATATAACTTGCAAATCAAAGACAAGAAACAACTATACCTGGCGTAAAATTGGCGAGATAATAATATACAACGTAATTATTTAGGGTTTTGACACTACAAAAGCAATAAAGATAGGATGAATGTACTAATGTAATTGTGGTTTTTTACAAGATTTAGGGAAATTACAAATTCTAGAAATTATACAAAACTAGATTCAAAGCCCGCCCCATGGGCGGCTAGCTTTAAGAATTATTCAAGATAAGATTATTAACATAGTTTTGAAGGTATCATAAACTTATTTACATGTTTAGAATAAAACAAAGATTTTGTGAGTCATAATCGTAAAATAGGTTACCTTTTCTATAGTGAGAAGAAATTAAGAACCTTTTGAACATCAAAAAATTGGCATATGAAATATACATAAGTTACCGTACTCAATAATACATCAACCAAAGGTCTAAATGCTACCTGTGCAATGGATCAAAAGAAGACACAGTATTCAAGTTTGATAAATTTATCAACTCAGACGGCAACATGCTTATTCTTTTTTGATGAATTTTTATTGATTGTCAAAATACGACAAATCATGCATTTCCGAAGACTATACATCTTTTGTAAAATGATGCTAACATACAATACTTTCGTTCTTTACAAATCAGCACAAAACATCAAACTAACAATATTGAACCATAATTCTGTCCAAATGATTGAATCCATGGTGCATATACATAATACATTCTTTTTATAAATGTTGGAGATATGGAGTAGTCTCATCTTATAACTCACCAACCTTTGCAAATTAAAATAACAAACTACATTTAAACACACCACCGCCTGTCTGCCGTAGAACCAATTACGTGTCATTTCACTCACTTCATTTGATTGTTTTGCCTTCAAGGATGCCAGTATGTTGTTTATTTTACATTCATGAGGGGTGTAACATTTGCCCTTTTGTGTTCTGAATATTTCATTTATAGTCTTTTGACTATTTGACGTTTGTCAGTTTATTCAAATAATGTACCGTGTGGACGGTGGTGATTTTATGAGAATTGTGGTGATTTATGGTTTATTGTGATTAATAATTCCTTTCTGGAGGTTATTATTATGTTACTTGTATTCCGGGTGGTTTGACCCGTGAATTTTGAGAAATGCTAAAAAACGAGTCCTGACACGTCCGTTAATGTCCAAATGAGTTTTGAAGGGTTTAAAGTGAAAATATGTCGTGTAAATACTCTAGGTTAATGGAAAAGTATTTTTAAAGTGAATAAAAATACTAATTAAATTTGGGGGATATTTTACGGTTGAGCTTTACGAGCTTTTAAGTGATTCCGACACGAAAAGAAAGACCCGAGACCCCATAGGATCCCATGGCCGGTCAAGATAGTCAATGGGAGACAACATGGCTATTTTCTAGCAAAGTGTCCATGCATTGTACAATATATTCCATGCATCCACCAACATTCCATTCATTTTCATTTCATTTCAAAAAAATAAAACACACACTAGTGTGTGTGTGTGTGTTATTCGTCCGCCACCTAAACCACCACAAACACCATAAATTTTCCAACTTTGATCAAGAACGTGATATTCCGGGTTGATACGAGTATTTGGGTATTCATTTAAACAACGTTTGGGTTGTCCGGTTCGTGTCGAAATCTACATTTTTGAAGATTTTCTTGTAAGTTTTCAAATTTAAATTTCGTTTGTCCTTTTGGGTTTATATTGATGCATAGATGTTAGTTGTACAAGTTGATCGTTGTAAAAATCGATTTTTGGAAACGAAACGGATATAAAAAGGGGTGTTTGGTTCGTCGGATTTAAAGAAGAAAAAAGGGGTTTTTGTAGTTTTGATATTGTGGTCGTGATGGTTGAATAACATATGTTGCTAGATAGCTTATTTTGAATAATAGCTTGTATAGCTTATTTGGTGGACTTTTCGTGGCTTATTTGAGCTTATATGCTCACGTCACACTTCAAAATCACGAGGGAAGTGATTTTTGATTATTTTCGTAGTATGGCGTATGTCGTGGACTATTTTTATAGCTTATGGTGGTAACCAAATGCGATACGTAGCTTATTAGCTTATGGTTAAGCTTAATATATGTATTGTGGAGCTTATGGACTCACGGCCCAATAAGCCTATTTAAGCCGTGGCTTAATGGGAGGGCTTATTGTGGTCCGGATTATTTTCTACTTATTAGTATAAGCTTATGTATATAAATGGACCTTGGTTTTGGACTTGGATCGTATTTTGGACTTATAAATATCTTAATGGACCCTTATTGGGCCTTAAAGCCCAATAAGCGATATTTAGTCGTTATAAGAGTTTTGACGGACTTTTTGAAAGTGAAATGTATTTGCGAAGTGATATTGAACGCTATTTTGGGAAAAACGTTTTAGTAAACGTTAAAGATCGAGATTTTGGAATTTTGTCGGAAAAGTGTCAAAAGTTTGAAAAGTGTTTGAAATAAAGGTTAAAAACCTTGGAAAACGTTGTATGAACGTACGGGTCATGTCAAAATTTCGTAAAAAGTTTATACTTAGAAATTTTACCTAAAAACATGATTTTTGATTTTAAATAATAAAATATTATTTAATTATTTTATTTATTTAATAAATTCACTAAAAGACGAAAAATATAATTTTTCTCGAAACTTCACAAATATGTTTATTATGAGTAAACGTTCCATTTTCAACCCTATTATGATTATTTTTACGGTGACTAAGGTTACCGAATGGACTTATCGAGATATATTTATAATTATTAATTATAAATATTTACTTATATTACTTATCTATTTTCTTTAAATAGTATAAGTATGTATTATTGAGTAATGGGATTGATATGATTGTTGGGATATGTCGTCAACCATCACACCACTAAATTGTTATGGGTAATTGTACAACGCGTCTAAACTCTATGCATCAAACGTGAAGATTGTTTTGGAAATGAATGATTAAAATGGGACATTAACTGGACTAGGTCGTGTGCGGACGTCGTTGCATTTGCTTGTGTGATTGAGATTTGGTTGCTAAAGACTTGCTTGAGGTGAGTTCTCGTAGCCCCATTTTTACTGTCTTTTCCGTTGGGGGAAAATGATACTCAAATGTGTTTTGAAATGTTTTGAATTGAACTGTGCGAAATGTGGTTTTGTTTTTGGGACAAGATATGTGCTTATGACTGCTATGTGAATATTATGTGTTACATGATTGTTTGGATCGGAGGGGTACGCCTATCCCAGTATTTGTATGATTGTTTGGATCGGATGGGTACGCCTACCCAGTATTTGTGTAGTTATTGGAGCGGATGGGTACGCCTACCCTGGTATGTGTGAGGTCCTGCCCTAATTTAGTGCTCCAGCTGGTAGGCCCTTTAGGTGCGTAAGTGACATATGGTGATTGACTAGCGGGATTGCTAGGTTGTGTTACATGACTAGCGGGGATGCTATGTCATGGGTTGTTTGCATATATATTCACTGTCATATTGCACTATTGTCCACTGTTTGAAATATTGGCATAACTTTTGGGTTTAAGGTCAAACCTACGAGCTCACCAACATTATTGTTGACGTTTTTGAGTATCATTTTCAGGTGAAGTGAAAGAGGAATAAGTTGGTGTTATGTGATAGCAGACTTAGAAGTATCCCGTGTGGATTTATCATATGAAGTCTTGCTTGTTTATTTTATTTGGTTTTAGTATTTGGAAGATTTTGGTTTAAGTTTGGATTTGGACCCCTGTGTGGGCTATTGGATATTGTAAGAGTTTACGGATTTGATTATGATTTGGGACATCACTCGAGGTTGTTCGAGGTTGATGGTCTTCGTAACACTTGAAGTTTATGCATTGTAGTTTTCTCTATATTGTATCTTGTGTTATGATTGATCATTATGTTGCGCTTTCGAGTTTTCGCCATTGTCGGGGTGTGACAATGTTAAGCACCCAAAAGGCTGCCATGGATCCATCTTCTTGAAATTCGTCTTTGTCAAGTTTCTTTTGTAGTTGATCCACGTTGAGGAACATCGTACTTGTGAAAGTATCATCATCTTGAACAAAGAGTGACATGAATGCCCGTTTGAATCCATTTTCGATACGAGTGCCTATTAAGTCTTCTTTAGAAAGAACCTGAAGGTGTGAATGAAGTGATCGAAAATATACCATGCATCTCTCTTTTGCTTTTGACATCTTGTATTTTATTGCATGCGCTTCTTTTGTTTCTGAATCCGGATACGAAAATAAATGATCTTTCGTTTCCATTTAATCGGAGTTGTTGTGAAATGAATTACAGATCTTAAGTAGATAAAGTGATGTGTTATGGTTTGTTTATTGAAAAAAAATGTTATTGACGTTAAAGTACTTGAGATTAATTAACGATTATTAGAAAACTTAAATTAAGGACTAACGGTGTAGTTAATTTCCAAGTATAAGGACTAACGGTTATTAAATAGAATAATAAGGACTAACGGTGAGAACTATTAAAACTAAAGGTTAAATAAATAAAAATTTGTAAAACAAAAGCTATAAATGATAAATGTTTGAAAAAGGAAGGTTAAATTTGAAAGAGTTTTAAAAACTAAGGATTAATAGTAATATTGTTTATTAATTAAGGGTTAAAAGTGAAACCTATTTAAAACTAAAGGTTAAAAGTGTAAAACTAAAATTTTAAATTATATTAAAAAAATTTGTTCATGCACAACATTATGTTATCATCTTCTTCCTTGGTACAGTTAAGGTTTTTCATTCATATGATTTCATTTTAGTGATGTTTAACCAATATTAAACACGGAATGTTAATCGTTGAAGGATCGTGATTCTCATGGACGAAACCAGGGGGTGTCCCGGGAGGTCCCGGGAAACCTATGAATTTTTGTGGCGTAGTGTTAATTTTGTTAAAAAAACCTCAATTTTTGTTCAATGCATCTAGTCCCAAAAAATTATGTTTGTAGTATTGTTTAGTTTATTGTAAGTGCACCTGGTCGTTTTGTGTCCTGGTTCCGCCCCTGCCGATTCTAATGAGGGTAGTTATGATAGGGGGACCCGCGGAACATCGAATTAGTCAAATAAACAAAAAAAAAAAAAAAAAAAAAAAATAAAAAAAAAAAAAATAATATAAAAAAAAAAAAAAAATAAAAATAAAAAAATAAAAAAAAGGCGAAAAACCAAATAACAGTCAAAAAAGTTATGATGATGTTAAACCTTTTTTAACCACTTGATGTTGTGTATGAACAAATCATGTAAAAACCGTGGTTTTCTAATCGCGTGACAAATGAATCAATCAGTAAGAAAAAATTCGCTTGATTAACTAAGCTCAAATCGCATGAGTGTTTTATCAAACCGCCTGAACATAATACTCAAATCGCATTGGAAAGAAACTCACTGTCAAACTAATAACATCAAATATTGATATTTTCCATATCAAAATCTCATGTTTATTGCCTTGTTTTATATTGCTTTATTATTGATTTGATACTTAAAACGTTCATATTTACATTTACAGGATAAAAATTCATTGGAACGAAATAACGTGAAGAATTGATGCTTCTACTAAAGAAATATATATGAAGTTATTCACTTATGATTTGGAGTTATTATGAAGGGCTCGAGAAAGAATTATGTGAAGAAACGAAGTCGAAAATTTAAAGAAATGTTTCGGAAGTGTGTTCTAGTATTTTGACCATAACTTCTTCATACTAACTCATTTGAAGTTGATTTAAGCGGAAATGGATTGAGGAAAGTGATATGTACAACTTTCGTGTTTTGGGTTATTGCCAGATCACAGCTGAAGAGTCATAATTTAGTAATAACTTCAAACTTGCTACAGGGTTACGCAATAACCAAACACTTCAGTTACGCCATAACCTCTTCAGTTACGCCATAACCAAATACATCAGTTACGCCATAAACCTGCCACGTTGGAGATTGATCATCCTAGTTATGGTTACGGCGTAACCAGACGCAACAGTTACGCCGTAACCAATTTTAAGCATGCATCATGGAAAGTCTACATCAGCATGGTTACGGCGTAACCAAACGCATCAGTTACGAAGTAACCAAGTCAAAACCTATATATAAAGGCTGAATTCAGCCCAAATCATCATCCCTTCTTCCTCCCATCTGAGGGGATGACTGGGACATCACCCCAAGTCGTTTTCCAGCACTCACCAGCCATTCTAGAAGAGAGAATCTGGTCCCGATTATCATCATCATACTAGTTTGGTTCGATTATCATGTTTTCATTACTTTCATTTATTGACAGTGATATTGATTGTATGAATACAATTTTCGGCTAAGCTTTTCTTATTAATTTTCATTTATTTCTTGTTAATTCTTGGTATCTATTTGGTTATAATACTTTGATCATAAGAAGGCCAAATATGATGCTCGTTTACCATGACCAGTAGGATAAAATTATTGTTACTATGACCAGCGTGGTCTGGATTCCGCGAGATAAGTGAGGATTAGATGACCATTTGATCCTAGCTTTTCCAACTAGTCGAATAATTTGAATCATTAAGTTAATTAAGAAGTAATTAGGACCGAACTTTCTTCCCTTCGACCCTACTTAGATAATTTCAATTAAGTTTTCATATTCTCAAATCCAAACATGTTAATTTAATTTGCTTTCTAGTTTTCATATTCTCGTTTTAGAAGCCTGACACATAGCTCTTTGGGTCGACCTCGGACTTATCCCAAGTACACTGCACGCGACTGGGTACACTGCTCGTTAGTGTGTATAAAGATCTTAGGTGGTTCGCACTTTATAAATTAATAAAATCGGTATTATCAGTCACTATAAATTTAAAGCTTTTGAAACACATCAAAGTTTTTAGCGCTGATGCCGGGGATTTTTAAGCTGTTCTGTAGTCAACTCTGGAAAATTATTTTAACTTCCCCTCTTTTTCAAAAAAATTGCCGTATAGTTTTCTGGCAAACTAAACTCAAACCCAAAAGTTTTATTTTCTTGGATGCATACACGTGCTTCCAACTCTGAACTTGTTGAACCACTCGCTGAACCTGAAAGAACCCTGAATCGAAGACTTCGTCTACGAAACAGGAGAGTTTTGTTCGAACGAAGAAACGAACCACCTCAACACCCAAGAACTGTCTGCGTTCCAATCCTTGATCTCAACTATTTTCGTCACTTTCTTGACACCCTTCAAAACTATAATCCGATGGATGACAAACCCATATGGGCTACCGACTATGTTGTCGCTCCAACTCCCGGTCCCGCAATCACTATTTTGTGAAACCGCAAATGAATTTTCCATTAAAGGTAACCACTTGACCATTGTCAAAGAAAACCAATTCGATGGTAGAATCAAAACCGATCCTCACAAACACATTCATGAATTTCTCAGAATCTGTGATATGTTTAAATACCGAGACACAGAAAAAGAAGTTGTCCGTATTATGATGTTTCCCTTATCACTTTCGGGCGAAGCAAAAACCTAGCTTGACGAAGTCAGCAAAGGAACTATTGAAAACTGGGATGAACTCCGAACTGCCTTCATTAGCCGATTCTTTCCCCCAGCTTTATTCGACCGACTCTTAGGAGAAATCCGAGCCTTTCACAAAATGACAATGAAACCTTAACCTATGCTCGGCTCCGTATAAAGGAAATGCTCCAAAACTGCCATGGCCGCAATCTACCCAAAGGCAACATCATCAAAATCTTTTATCATGGCCTTAACGAAACAAACCAAAAAGTTCTTAATTCTGCCGCCGGTGGTATTTTCCATTATAAAACCCCAAACCAAGCTTACCAGCTCCTTGAAGACAAGGTCTTGCTCAAACTCGACTGGGAAAAAACAAAAATTCTAAACCATTTCTTAAGAAAACTGTCGCTTTCGCCACCAAAGGCCCCAGTAATACTGATACTAACAAAATTATGGCTCGAATGGATGCCATGACCATAAAAATGGATGCTCAGTACAAAGAACTCCAATCCCGTGCAAAACACCAAACACCAGATCTTGACGAAGATGGCATACCCATGTCTCGTGAAGAAGAAGCTAAATTTATGCAAACTTTCCATAAGACTTGTTTTTACAATGATTACCGCGACCGAACCTCGAATCACGATAATTGGCATTCTAGCAAATGAAATGATCAACCGAGACAACTATCAATCTAACACCGATGATAAACCCTATGATCTTCAAAGATAATTTAATGATTTCATGAAATCTCAGCAATCAACTAACGCTTTTGTCAAAGATACATTCATGGACCTCAAAACTCAACTCTAAACAGTAGCCAAAAATCATCAAGCTTCAATCCAATACCTTGAAACTAAATTTGACAAACTCGCTGACAAGCAATCTGGTCGACCTTCTGGATCTCTTCCGAGCAACACTCAACCAAACCCAAAAGGAAACAACTCCAAAACCTATCAACCATCGCAATCTCGTAATGAGCATGTGAATGCCGTATTCACAAGAAGTGGTAAATCCTATAACCCACCACTTAACCCAAATAACCAACAAGACAATTCTAAAACCCCTGTCAATTTTGATAGTGATGATGAAGAAGACGAACCTACACCACAACCAAAAATTCAAAATCCAAAACAAACCAAAGAAACTCAATTGCCTAAACCATATAAACCAAAAATTCCATATCCTTAACGTCTAAGGAAAGAAAAAATGGAAGCCCAATATGAAAATTTTCTAGACATAATCCGCTCCGTCCGAATCAACGTACCTCTTATCGACGTCTTAGCTGGAATGCCTAATTATGGCAAATTTCTCAAAGAGCTAATAAGCAACAAACACAATATTGAATAAATTTTTGCCACTTTCTTAAGCGATGAAAGTTAAACAATGATCCAAAATAAAGTTCCACCAAAACTAGGAGACCCCAGAAGTTTTCTTATTCCATGCAATTTTAATAAACTTTCTCCTGCAATGCCTTAGCCGACCTTGGTGCTAGCATTAACCTTATGCTATATTCACTTTATGCCAAACTATCTCTTGAAACTCTTAAACCTACCAAAATGAGCGTAAGATTAGCCAATAGATCATTCTAATAACCTGTTGGAATAGCTAAAAATATGCTTGTTGAAGTTGGTAAATTCACCTTTCCTGCTGATTTCCTTATTCTTAAAATGGAAGAAGATAGCAAAGTTCCTCTCATCTTGGGACGACCCTTTCTTCACACTGCTGATGCAGTTATTCGATTTAAATAGAAACAACTTAATCTTGGAGTTGGGACTGAACGAATGATCTTTAATATCGATTCTGTGATAAAGCATTCTTATTCAAACGATGATACATGTTTCAGTATCGATGTCATCGATGAAATATTAGAAGAAGATTTCGACGCTCTTCTAGACCAAGGAAGCGAAATCCTCTATTCCATCAAAGGAACCCTTCTCGAGGAAGAAATCTTTGCTGAATTTGATAAATTCATGGCAATGACTGCTAATGAAAACTATGACTCTGAATCCGATACCAAAGAACAACCATTCGATAAAATAACCATCAACACAGATTATAAAATCAAAACATCTCTCGAAGAACCTCCTACGGATCTCGAACTCAAACCTCTTCCTGATAACTTGGAATATGTATTCCTGGAAGAACCCTCTTTTCTTCCTGTTATCATATCATCTCAGCTTTCCGAAAAAAATAAAAGCAAACTTGTATCCGTCCTTAAAAAACACAAGCAAGCCTTGCTTGGAAAACAACAGACATTCCTGGTATCTGCCCATCATTCTGTAAACACAAGATACAACTTCTAGATGACAAAAAGCCAGTTGTCCAAAAACAGAGAAGGCTAAATCCAAACATGCAAGAAGTTGTTAAGAAAGAAATCGTGAAACTCTTGGATACCGGTATAATTTATCCAATTGCCGATAGTCCTTGGGTTAGTCCTATTCACTGTGTACCAAAGAAAGGAGGTATTACAGTAGTCACAAACAAAAATGATGAACTTGTCTCAACATGAACCGTTATGGGTTGGCGAGTATGCATCGATTATCGTAAACTCAATGAAGCAACCGCAAAAGATCATTTCCCTTTGCCGTTTATGAATCAAATGTTAGAAAGACTCACAGGAAATAAATATTTCTGTTTCCTCGATGTTTTTTTTGGATATTTTCAAATTCCTATCGATCTTATGGACCAAGAGAAAACAACACTCACATGTCCTTTCGGAACATACGCTTATAGGCGAATGCCTTTCGGGCTATGTAATGCTCCAGCTACATTCCAAAGATGCATGTTGGCAATCTTTCATGACATGATCGAAGAATCCGTTAAAGTATTCATGGACGACTTCTCCGTCTTTGGAAAATCTTTTGACACATGCCTAAACAACCTCGATAAAATGTTCCAACGTTGTAAAGATGCTCATCTTGTCCTTAATTGGGAAAAATGTCACTTCATGGTCAAAGAAAGAATTGTGCTTGGACACAAGGTGTCTGGCGTAGAACTTGAAGTCGACAAAGCAAAGATCGACGTAATCTCAAAACTTCCACCCCTACCAATATCAAAGGTGTTAAAAGCTTTCCTTGGAACATGGGTGGGGGAGGTGGGGGGCGGGTGGGTGGTGGTGGGGCGATAGTTGTTACTGACAATTAAATTTAAGATTTCTCAATAATTGGTAGACTCCTTTTCTAAGCTGCTTGAAAAAGATACTCCGTTCGAATTCGATAATGAATGCCAAAAAGCATTTGAATCATTAAAAGTGAAACTCACATATGCTCCTGTGATCGTAAGCCCAAATTGAAATATTCCGTTTGAACTTATGTGTGATGCAAGTGATTTCGCAGTTGGAGCCGTATTAGGTCAAAAAGATGGTAAAAACATTTATCCAATCTATTTTCGCATATGCAAAAATATTTATACCAACTCAAACAAAATACACCGTAACCGAAAAGAATTATGGCAGTAGTTTTTTGCATTCAAAAATTTAGATCATATATTGTCTTAGCAAAAAATTGTTAACATGATCATTCGTTCTAGCACATAATTCAAGATAACAAGATGCTAACCACGACTTATTCGTTGGATTCTACTCTTTTAAAAGGAATTTTGTCATAGTAAATCAAGGATAGAAAAAGCGTACAGAAAAATAATGTCACAGTCACCACTTGTCCGAATTGAAAATGACAGAGAAACAAAGGATGTTAGTGAAGTTGATGATAACTTTTCTGGATAAACTCTTATGGAAATTAACACCAAAGATGAACATTGGTTCGCAGACTTTGCAAACTATTTGGTGGGTGATATTATACCAAAAGGGATGATGTAAGAACAAATTCTTCTCTGACCTCAAACACTACTTTTGGGAAGAACCCTATCTTTTCAAAGTATGTTTTAACGGTATGATTAGACGATGTGTCTCTAGACCAGAAACTCAAACTATTTTAGATCAATGTCACCACGGACCTACTGGAGGACATTATGGACCAACGTAACCGCTAAAAAGGTCCTAGATTCAGGATTTTACTGGCCAACAATCATAAAAGAAGCTCATATTCAAGTTCGTCTTTGCGAAGCATGCCAAAAGATGGGAAATATATCAAAACGTGATGAGATGCCCTTAACTAACATTCAAGTATGTGAAATTTTTGATGTATGAGGTATTGACTTTATGGGACCATTCCTAAAATCATATAAGTTTGAATACATTCTTATCGATGTCGATTACGTATCTAAATGAGCCGAAGCTCAAGCTTTACCGACCAATGATGCCCGAGTGGTTATTACTTTCTTGAAGAAACTATTCTGCCATTTCGGAATGCCCAAAGCTCTAATCAGTGACCGAGGTACTCACTTCTGTAACAAAAATGATGGAAAAAAACCATGAAGAGATATGGAGTTAGTCACCGTTTCTCTACATTATACCACCCTCAAACAAGTGGTCAAGTTGAAAACATAAATAGAGCACTTAAAAGAATTCTTGAAAAGATTGTTAAAGACAAGCATGCTATTTGGTCAAGAAAACTTGATGACGCTCTGTGGGATTTTCGCACAGCGTACAAAACACCTACCGGTACCACACCTTACAAACTAATACATGAAAAAAATTTCCATCTACCATTTGAAATCAAACACCGTGCATACTGGGAACTTAAGAATTGCAATCCTGATCTCATCACTGCTGGTGAGAAAAGAGTGCTTCACTTACACGAATTAGACGAACTTAGACACCAAGCCTATAAAAACTCTCATCTATACAAGGCAAGAACCAAAGTCTGACACGATAGAAAACTAAGAATGAGAAAAGAATTCAAACACGGAAACAAAGTTATGCTTTTTCACTCAAAGTATAAATTCAAACAACCAAAACTCAGATCTTGTTGGCTAGGACCATACGTAGTGAAGTATCAATATCCATCCGGATATGTTGAACTATATGGCAAAGATGGAAAAACATTCATTGTTAATGTCCATCGACTTAAGTTATACCATGAAGAAGAAGAATATAATGACCAAAGGGAAGCAGTCACTCCCTTCTTTCTGAAAGAATAAACTCCAAAAGCAGGAGTCTAGCTAATGACTCTCTTAAAAATTAAGCGCTTCTCGGGAGGCAACCGTGCTTTATCTAAGTGTGGAGGAGCTATCGCTCCTCACTTTTCATATATAAAAAAAGCCAAAATATTTTCTTTTTGTGTGCTTTTGTTTTTGTAGAAATCATAGAGGAGGGGTGAAAACGTTTCCATTTAAAAATTTAAAATATTTCATATCAAATTGCCAATCAAGTTAGACGCAATGTGAAAAGTGTGTATACAACATCTATATTCACTAGAGCACCATCGTAATATAGGCAACCATTCACACACATATAGATATTATGCAAATATAAATGTAAAGCGATAACGTAAATAAAAATGTAAAGCGAAAGGTAAAGGAAATGCAAACCGGACGTGATGATTTATAGTGATTCGGTCACGAAGCACCTCTTTACCCTACTCCACTCCCCGAGTACCCAACTCGAGAGTTACTTCACTAGTCAACAAGCTCCCTTTAGGTGGAGAAAACCGAACATAACTAACTTTACACCTATTTCTGACACTAAGCTAAATATCGAGTTCTAATCATAGCTAGAACCAATCTATCACAACTTATGTATTTTGAGGACTAAAATACTAGCCGCACAACTTCACTTCACCGCACAACTTCACTTCACCGTACAACTTTACTTCACCGCATAACTTCACTTCACGACACCTAGACACTAACACGATCACAATTATCTAACTCTTCTTTATATGATCCCCATGATCTAACTATACTTCCTATTATCACCACGATCTAACAACTATACACACCATGATCACCGCGATCTACCTATTACATAAGTATGGAATACATGGACTCGATCTATACATTGTGAATGTAAGACATGTCACGAATGCACTAACTAAACTACATAACTTCGTATATTGATGATGACAAGAGTTCTTCTCTTGCACTTAGAGGAATAAGCTTAAATCACTTGGAAACAAATGCTTAAGATTAAATGATCAAAGGATTGTAGGTGATGTATAAACTGATTTCCAACAGAAAAGAATGAGTGCAAAAGGTAAGAAAATCAGTGGGGAACAGTCCAGTATTTATAGGCAAACTGGGGAGCGTTTTTGTTTGGCCGGCCCCCTTAATTCATGTGTCGGCCTCCTTATAATTAAGGGGACCGCCCAGACTGGGACGCTCCTATTTTTGTCTTTTCCAGGGGAGGTGTTTTCGGGAACATTTCTAGCCATTTTTAGGTAGAAAATTTGAATTTAAAATATTTATTTTGAATAAAACATTTCTTTTAAATGTAGAAA
Organism: Tanacetum coccineum; assembly: GCA_026074375.1. Taxonomy (NCBI): domain Eukaryota; kingdom Viridiplantae; phylum Streptophyta; class Magnoliopsida; order Asterales; family Asteraceae; genus Tanacetum; species Tanacetum coccineum. The sequence goes on from BQNB010115710.1 coordinate 16,127, forward strand.
ATGTTTTGTAAAAGTTATAAAAATGTTTGTAACATTTTATAAAAAATGTGAAGTTGAATAAAAATTCCTTTGATCATAAAATAAATTAAGCATTTATCTATTCATACCTTAAGTGATTAACGTCAGGTGCAAAACTTCGTTGAAGTAGTCTTGAGACGTCGAGAGATGTTGTCGTATGAATGCATTAATGATTTGTGATCATAAGTAACTTAAGCACTTTACGTTATGTGTTATAAATTACATGTTTGTCATCACCAAAATATGAAGAGAATGTATAGATTAAATATCGTAATATTTCTACCAACAATCTCCCCCTTTTTGATGATGACAAAATATGTAAACTATAACTCATAGTAAAATGTATAAGTTACTTGTTTACACTTCTTCTCCCCTTTTTGTCAAAGCAAAAAGGAGGACACTTAGGCGAGACTATTACCACATTATAATCCTTGAAACAAAGAGGCGAGCTTACATCATCCCCAGTGAAGTCTTGCTCCAATAAACCCTGTAAAATCATCCCAAGCTATCTATTTTGACACTCGAACACTCCTTGCTTCCTATTGTTTATTGACTCTAGCAGATCCATGGATCAAATTTGTTACAAACTCTTAACCTACATTAAGGGTTATTTTTGTGCAACATAATATATATTTAAGAGAAAAATTATAGGGGCAGAATACACATATCAAGAAATGTGTATATGTCATAACGGTTGCAACTCCCCCTCGGTGTATGCTCCCCCTTGTTTGGGGCACCAAGGAATCAAGCTACGAAAGTGTGCTACAAAAGAAAAAAATTAGTAGAAAAGTGCACATATATATACCAACAATGATAGCTAAATTTATATATAGCAATACACTAACAGGGAACAAGACATGTATGTCTTAGATATATGCACTATAAACTATGACATTTTATAAGAAAATTTAAAACCTAGATACATGCACTCGTTGTTTTAATAACAACAACCTAAATCCATGATAAAAGGAATCATGACGTATACTTATGACATGAGACAGTTTAGAACCGAATGATTATGTTTTGGCCGACACATGCTAATTTGGGCCTAAGACTTGAACAACACCCTTAGTATACTTGACCAACACACTATTATTATGAGAATGATATCTTCCAATATGTCATTTGGATAAGGAATATGAACGTATTTTGATTGACATGTTCCTTATGGTATCGTCATCTAACCAAGATGATGATATGGATTTAAATAGACTATGGGTTGTATTGAGAGATTCCTAAATCCTCAAGGTTTCTTTGTCAAGCATTATGTATGCTTTTCATGTTTAGAGTGTTTAAGGATAAACATTATCGTAAGATTTTAGATCAAACTAAATGTTAATGATAAGGATGATTTGAGGAGGGAACATAAACGAAAAAGGATGAGCGTGAATGGAAAAGGAATGTGTTGACAATAGGTTTGTTGGGTGTTTTGTTAATGTTGACGAACAAAGGTGAAAATATGAAAATGGTGGAAGAGAAGTGAAAGACTTGACATTGTGATGACCTAACAACACTTGAAGATTGAATATCTTATTTGTGTTCTTCACTTTGCTAAAAAGTAGAAATGGTTGGATGAAAAATGAAAGATACGACATTGTGATGACTCAACAACACTTGAAGATTAAATATATTCTTTGTGTTCTTCACTTGATAAAAAGTGGAAATGATTGGATGAGACGCATTTCATTACGAAATTCACTTGACTTTTGACAACATAGGCACACATGCTTATGAGTGTTGGGATATGAGGATGAGACGCCTTTCATTATGAAATTCACTTGCTTTTGACAACATAGGCACACATGCTTATGAGTGTCGAGATATTAGGATGAGACGCATTTCATTACGAAATCCACTTGACTTTTGACAACATAGGCACAAATGCTTATGAGTCAGGATATGAGGATGAGACGCATTTCATTACGAAATTCACTTGTGGGGAATGGTTACATGTTGAATCTTCTTGAGAAG
>BQNB010115711.1:0-15505 GCA_026074375.1 Tanacetum coccineum
TGTTGACTGCGTCCGTTTGCAACAAGACGGGCCTTATACCTGCTTAATGAGCCATCTGCATTAAATTTATGTTTGAAAAGCCATATAGAACGAACACATTAACGTTAGCTGGACGGGGTACAAGAACCCACGTTCCGTTAGTAATTAAAGCATTATATTCATCTAACATAGCTTCTTTCCAGTTAGGGTCATGAAGAGCATGAACATGAGAGCGAGGAAGCGGTGAAGTAGTGGTAACATGACAATTCATACGTTCAAGCGGTTTAAAAAAGTCAGCTTTAGCGCGAGTGACCATGGGATGGGTAGGCATGGTTTGTGATGAATTATTTATGGGAATTGGAGTATGGCTATCTACCATTTGGGCATGTGATTATGTTTGGGCCGGAGTTAGGATTGATGTTAAGCTTTAAGATGGATGGGTATCGGGTTGTGGTGGGATTGGTGTTGAGCTATGAGATGGAGGGGTGTTTGGTTGTGGTAGAGTGGTTGGAGGGGTTGTAGGACGGGGCGTAATTGGGTTGTTTGGTTCATCCATGTGTTGAACAAATGGTTCAGTCGTGGAAACATTGGTTGTATTTTGTATAGGTGGTAAAAGGAAATCATATGTTGGTTTATTAGAAGACATAACATTTCCAAACAGAAAAGCGTCTTCATCAAACCGTACATGTCTTGAAATAATAATTTTATTGGAGACTAATTCGAGACACCGATAACCACGATGATTAGCGGGGTAACCAACAAAAATGCAAGGTGTGGAACGTGGTTCTAGTTTATGTGAAACATCAACGTAAGGATAGCAAAGACATCCAAAGATACGCAAATGTTCATATGTGGAGGTTTGGTTATAGAGTTTGGTGAATGGTATTTCATTATTAATGGCAGTAAAAGGTAATATATTTAAAAGGTGAGCAGCCATATTAAGAGCTTCCACCAAGTAAGATGGAGGTATGTGAGCTTGGAAGAGTAAAGTACAGATAAGGTTATTAATGGTGCGAAGCATAAGCTCGGATTTGCCATTCTGTTGCGAAGTACGAGGGCAAGAAAACCAAAATTGTATGCCATTTTGGCGGAAAAGGTCATGGAAATAGGTGTTGTCATATTCACCACCATGGTAACATTGCAAAGCCTTGATGTCAACATTAAATTGTTTATTGACATAAGCACGAAAAGCAACAAAATTATCAAATAAATCAGATTTTTTTGCAAAGGGTAGACCCAAACAAAGTGCAAAAAATGATCTAATAATATAGCATAATATTTAATTCCACTTTCACTCAAAATTGGTGATGTCCATATATCCGAGTGAATGATTTCAAACACAGAACCAACAGAATACTCAGAATTATAAAACAGAAGCTTAGCGTGTTTACCTAATTGACATGCATGACACAAAGTAGACAACTTTGATTTACGACATGAAATTAAATTTCTTGACTCTAAACAACAAAGCACATAGTCTCCGAGATGACCCAAGCGTCTATGTCATGTAGTGGAACTAAATGAAAGCAAAACAACTGGAGTTTAAGATGAAGGTTGCTGAGTGACCGGGTAAAGGTCTCCCGTACTATCACAACGAATAAGAAGTTGTTCGGTCTTGTAATCCTTTACCGAAAAACTATAAGCATCAAATTCAACAAAAACATCATTGTTACGAGTAAATTGGTGAACTGAAATTCAATTCTTAATTATATGAGGTGTGACAAGAGTATGATTAAGTTGAAGAGGCTTAGATTATGTATGCAAGAAGCTATGCCCTGTATGAGTGACAGGAATAGAATAACCATTGCCAACAAATACAGATGGATACATGCTTGAATTACTAAAATAAGTGAGTATACATGTATTGCCCACTAAATGAGATGATGCTCTGATGTCTATGTTCCAAGAAGGATCTTGAGAAGTCATAGTATGAAATGCTTGAGGAAATACCGTAGGAGCACCATAATGAAGAACTCGAGCAGACCCGTATGGAAGATGCTGGAACACTTGGTTTTGAGTCGGGACACCTGCATAGTGAGCCAGGTAAATGGGTTGAGGTGGGGCAGCATGTAATTGTGATGTTGGTATAACTGGACTCAGGCCTATACTTGGATAAATATAAAGAACACATGGCGGGGCAGCAGGAGCGGGCCAAAAATATTGTTGTGGACTAGGAACTAAAGGAGCATAGATATATACCTGTTGGGCCGGTTGGGTCGGTTGCTGGACTTGGGTATTTGGACGCAAGTTAGTAGCAGGCTGGGAAGTAGCTCCCATAAAACAATTTGCACTTTTCATGTTAACGCTTTAGATGATGCAGCAACAGCAAGGAAAAGTAAAGCAACAAGCGAAGCAAAAAATCACTGACGCAAAAGTGATTAATAGAAACTAGGTAAAAGAAATATTTGATCTTATCTGAATGCTAGGAAGAAAAAAATAATTATACAACTATACGTATTGCAGATGCATAATGGAATCTTACTTTTATAATTTTTGGTTCAGTAATTTTAGAGGTAATATTTGGTTGAGAGTGTTTGGTGGTGGGTGTTTATGGCTCTGATTACCATGATAGAATTGATAAAACTCACATTGAAAGGCTAATTGTTTTGCTTGATTATTCCTCTCCAATATACAGGGTATTTATAGATACAAATGGATAGGCTTGATCCCAATGACCACAATACAGCTAATGATGACTAGACAGCTAATGATTATCCAATCATCCATCTAATCATCCAAAAATATGTGTTGACTAATACATACTAATATTATTTAGAGGATTTTGTGATTTTCCTTGTTCAACTACTTCTCTAAGAATCGCAGCTTGTTCTTGAGTGTGCTTTAGGTAGTAAGAGTGAGTTGTCCTATTGTTCAATAATTTAGGGGCTATTGGTTCCACATCAATCTTAAGAATTTCTAGAGCAATTGTGTTTTTGGTGACAACATTATCAGCTAAATCTTTTCCTTTAAGTTTTCTTAATTCATTCTTGAGAGTTGTAATGACCAAATCTTTTTCCTAAAGACTTACATTCAAATCAGAGATTTCCATAGACTTTTGATTGACTTTATTAACTAAAGCATCACATTGTTCTTTTGATCGAATACGTGTTGGTTTGATCGAGTCATAAAGTTGCATATTGGTATGTTTCAAATGTTCATTCTCAGCAATAAGTTTTGACACCCTATGTTTCAATTCAATATTTATCGTTTCAATATTTTCTATGTCCTTCTTGACCTTATCTTCATTCATATTTCCACTTAAAGATTTAATTTTCTCTTTCAACTTTCTTATGACCGTGTCTTTCTCTTGCGATCGAGCTTTCAGTTCATTTAATTCAAAATATTGATCAAAATTTTTAGCACTTTGATTTGAAACAGAATTGTCTCTTTGAAAAATTTCTTGATTAAATTGAGTATCAACTTCTAAAGAGATGCGATGTTTTTCAAGAGTGGTATAACTTCTGAACAGTTTATCGTAAATCTCTTTTTCAATGAAATCCTTTTTGTTGAGAAGCACAGTCTCAAGTTTGAGACACTTTTCACATTCATGTACATTCACATAAGCATTATTCACAGAAGAATTTACAATAATGTTCACTATATCTTTGCTAATGACTTGTTCCAAGAGTCGTTCATTCTCATTTAAAACTTGATTCATTTTAACTTCAAACATTTTAGACTCTAAAATATGTTGTTCTACAGCCTGTTCCATTTGATGAAAGACGTTTTGGACTTTAGTAAGTTCATCAATTAAATATTGATCGAATGTGTTGAATATGTCCTTCAGTGCTTTTATAAATGGAATAATTTCATCTCTAAAACAAGTTTTTGTATGTTTAACCCCCCCCCCCCTTACGATCCCTCAGTGATGGCTGTGGCCATGGTTCTTTCTTTGAAAACCACGTCAAAGCCAGCAAGATGGTGTTTAAGTTTCTTCAAACTTGTATTTACCATGCTGACTTTAGGAAGTTCTTTTAGAACCTCAACTTTGGTGGGTCTACAAGAAGGACTAGGATCTGAAGACTGTATAGAATTCTGAGACCAAAAGGCTTGTTCAGCAGATAATTCAGTTTGTGGAACAAATCATTTTTCAAAATCTTAAGAAAGTTGGTTAAGAGCATCATAATCAACTGGTGTAGTATTAACTTTCTTTTCTAAAACCATTGGATCCTGTTGTTTTAAAAGCATTTTTAAATGACTCTCTTCAGCAAGTATAAGGGTCTCTCCGGAGTCAGGAATCATAATAGCACTCCTGTTCTTAATGACATTACCATCATAAAACTTTGGTTCCAACTGCTGTGCTTTCTTTAGATAGAAAGGATTTTGAAAACCTAGAGCTTGTTTAGTAGTATGATCATAGAAAAATTGTTGTTTTGTCAACATATGAACAGTTTGTACTGATTGATCTCTTTTATAAACAATATTATCTAGCTGTTTGATCTTCTTTTCTAAAGCAATTTCTCCATCAATGTTTTTAGATTCTTCTTTCTTAAAATCATTTTTGAGAAGAGTAACTGTTTACATTAAAGATTCTTTTTCTTTTAAATATTCAGAAAGAGTTTGTTTAAGACAATCAATCTCGACAGGCTGTTCACATGAATCTGAAACATTATCTTTACTTTTTAAATCAACATTTTGTCCTTCTTTCAAAACTTTAACTTGTTCTTTATATCTTTTAAGCTCAGCAGTTAAAGTATCATTGACACTTTTATTGTCCAGATTTATCTTAGTGCAATTAATTACTTGGGTTTTTAGTTGTTCAATCACAGATAATATCAGTGCATCTTGTTGTGCAGATGAGTTAGAATTCTGAACAGTTGCCTGTTGTGATTCTTTTACATACTGAGAATAAGGAATGAGATTGCTATCACTGGTTATTTCAGTCTCTGAATGATTCACAACACTCGACTATTTAGAAGACAGCATCGCCTGCACAGCTTGATTTATTATGTTGTTATCCATATTATCATGATTGTTTACCTCAGCGAGAGCATCTGAATCATAATGAGATAAATTCGCCATGAGAGCAACTTTGGTAGTGTTGAGTTCATCACAATTAGAGTCATATGCATCCAAATCATCGGATTGATAAGCGACATTGTGGGTAATGACAGTCTGTGTGGCTTGACCTTCTGCAATTCCTGGATCTGCCAAAAATGCTAGCTCTTCTTCATGTAGAATTTGACCATTTGCTTGAGCTTGTACCAGCAACACTTTATCCTTAAACCAAGAATCATCTCGTTTCCTTTTAGGTTTAGTGCATTGTTTAGACATGTGTCCCTCCTCTTTGTAGTTGTAACAAATAACAGTCTTTTGTTTCCCAGAATTGCTACCACTTGCTCCTGGAGTGTAGGTCTTAGTGGTACCCAAAGCAAAAGAAATTTAACTCCCCTGTACTGGTTGTAAAGTCAATCTTCCATCATTAATGGTAGCTTGTTGCCTATGGTTTGATGAATTCCTCAGCTGGTTGTTAGTAGTAGGATAGCGAGATGTGACGACAGCTGGTAGGAATGACATCATATGGTTGATGGCATCAATAGGATCGTCACCTTTCTTGAACACTAGAACAGTCAGACCTGAGTCTAGTTGGAGAAATTTAGGTTGTTGTTGTTGTTGGTTAACTGTAGGAGCATATTCCATTTGAGGGATTGATGATGGTGGAGAATAAACGTTGTGGTGAACTGATGATTAATAATCATTGGATGGATAAGTGATTGAAAAGGTGTTGACGATTGATTGTTTGAGTATTGTTGAGACTGATAAGGTGATCCATACTATGGAGACTGATATAGTGAAACTTGTGGTTGAAATTAAGGGTTTTGGTATGAGTTCTGATGAGTTTGATAAGGAGACTGGGTCATCTGATGGGTTGCAACCAAACCAAGCGGATCTGAGTTGCGTTTATGCATTAAACGAACTTCATTTGCATGAATTTCATGTTGTCCCAAGTAAGCATGAAGCTGATCAATATTAGTTGTATGCAAGTCCCGAACCAGTTTGACATCGGTCACAAATTTGCTCCACTCAGGAAGAAGGGTATTCAAAAACTTGGTGTTTACTTGAAATTGTTCCAGTTTCACATTGTAGATGTTCATGTCATTGAGTAGCAGTGAAAATCTCAAGTAGAAATCATGTAGTGTTTCCCCCTTCTTATAAGCAAACTTATCGAATTCATCATATAGTTTACATTCTCTTTCCTGTTTCGTTAATGAAGTTCCTTGCATGAGAAGTTGAATTCTTTCTCAAAGTTCCTTGGCGATTCAATGATAGCTAACAAGTGCATAGACCTCTGGTGGTTATCCTTGGAGAATGATATTTGTCGCCTTGCCATCACAATCAGCTTGAATTGCATCCGTAGCAGATAACTCAGAGTATTTTCTTGGCCTAGTCACTCCATTCTCCTCAATCGTAGGCCAGATGAGTGGACCATTTTCAACGGATTCAAGGATCATTCATCCATGTTGTCTATTCATCATGTATAGCTCCATTCTGCTTTTCCAAGAATCGTACATATCTTTTTCCAACATAAGTGGATGATTGTCAGCACCCGAAAGAATCGCTTTGTCAGCAAGATTTGTCATTGAGAAAGTTGTATGTTAAAAGATTATTTGTTTGATCGAACGGTGATTGAAAGAAATTGTGTTGTTATGAGTTGTCTTTTGTGTGTTTTATGTCTTGAAACTATACGGGATTTTACAATTCTTGATTAAACCGGGAAAACATATAAATGTTTCACGGGATTTTACAAATCAAAGAAATAAACCGTATAATTTATGTTAGCAATTTTGTGTGTTTTAACTTTAGTCCAAGTGAAATTGCAAATTCGGTTTTCAAAGGAAAATTGCTAATTAGGTTTCCAAAGGAAAACTGCGAATTAGGTTGCCACTGAAAGAACTGCTAATCCGGTTGTAAAAGCAAACTGCGAGCCCGGTTGACACTACAAACTGCTAATCTGGTTTACAAGCAAACTGCTAATCCGGTTATCAAAGTAAACTGCTAATATGGTTTACAAGCAAACTGCTAATCCGGTTATCAAAGTAAACTGCTAATCCGATTGTCAATACAAACTGCTAATTCGGTTGATAAGCAAACTGCTAATTCGGTGAACAAAGAGATTGTAAATCTGGTTGACACTTAAAACTGCTAATTCGGTTGACAAGAAAACTACTAATTCGGTGAACAAAGAGATTGTGAATCCGGTTGACACTTGAAACTGCTAATTCGGTTGACAACAAATAGATTGCGAATTCGGTTGACACTTGAAACTGCTAATTCGGTGACGAAATACAAAATCTCAAAAACACAAAAACTAAACAAATCACTCCATGGCTCTTGATACCAATTGAAAGATATCTAATAACATACAAGGTTAGGGAAAGAGAGGTGGTTTTAGAGAGAGAGTGGTTGGATGAACACTTTAGAGAGAGAAAGTAAACATGAAATAGAAATGCATAAATGTGTGAAATAATGAACAACCAACACCCTCTCCAAGGCATGGAGAGGGTATTTATACAACCCTTTGGCCGGCCATGGTTAGCTTATGGGCTTTTCATGGGCTTTAACTAATTATTATTGGAAGTGACCGATACTTTTCGTATTTCTAACATATAGGTTGGGGTTTTTCAGGTTTGTTATAAGAAACCGATGGGGTTATGGTAAAAGTTTCAGTTTTTCTTCCATATTTACTCATTATAATTCTATCATTTAGGTATCTTCTCTTGGTGAAGAAATATCATTGGAAGCAAAAATGACTTTTAGCCGATAAATGTATTCTACCAAAATGCATTTCTTTTGGTTGTTGTTGCCTATTCCTAATATATGTTGTAGGAAGGAAGTTACATTACGCCAAAGAGAGGTTGCTTAAATTGTTAACTATTTTTTTATTTGGTACTTTGAAATATATATATAGTATTTATATTTTTCCACTCTTGATTTTATAACAAGACATCAATACTTCTACCGTGACAGGCTGCACTTGAAGAGGTGAAAAAGCTAAAGATGGAGTAAACAGAGAAGTCGTATTACTCCGCTCTCAAGTCAAGGTGAAGCTTGCCACTATTTTGATTTTGCAAATTTTAATGTACTAGATGCACTTGCAATATGTAATATATGTAATGTGAAAATCATCTTTTTAAGTTTTATAAATAGTCATTTGAAAACTTAGATTTAGTTCCAGTTTAGTTTATATTAATAAGAAATTATGTACGATTTTGCATTTTGTTCGGATTTGGCATAAATGATTCCTAATGCAAAGTTGTGTTTTCCAAGTCAGGTTCCCATCTGGAAGTTGACTCAAACTAGATTTCGATGTTATAATTCATTAAAACAACTATATAAATGAAATGAGATAATAAGTAAAAAAAACAAGGATTTGAAGAAGGTAAATGGTACTTAATATGGTAGAATTTTTAACCAGCTTGATGTTATGTTACTTCCGAGACATTCTTTTATGTCTGTAGACTATAGGTACTTCAAGATTGGGTCTGAATTGTGTCTTAATGCTTAGTGAATGAAGCCACAGGATCGGTTGCTAGAAACCAGGGTAAGCCGTGACACCTAGATTTTCAGACAACCATGACACAGTTGGTTTTTTATGAGCAAGTTTGGGATGCAAGTCGGTAAGTTATTTCAAAATCACCATATGTATAACTTTCATTTTCTTAGTAAGTGTGTTTTAACTTTTAATTTGTTTCAACTTTCGATTGGTGCAGAGTTATGATATCAAGATAAGAAAGTAGCAAGTGGTTCTAAAAATTAGGGAGTATTATCAGCGGTTGAGGAAGTGTTTTGGAAAAAGAAGCATTTCCAAAGACATGGATTAATATGGTAAACGAGTTTAAGAGAGTGGGATTTTTCTTACGGGGTCGCCATATAATAATTGTGCTTTAGTTCCTGATGGTTTAAGTACATGGATGTTCTGAGTTGTTGCTTGAGCATGCGTATTCTAATTCTCAAGGTATAAAGTTCCATCCTACGTCGTTGCATGACTTGATTTAGACTGATTAGTGTCTATATTAAGTACTCCATATTGGATGATTACTTACTTGACATGATCAGTGATGAATCAGTTTCCTGTAGCTATATTATACATGGATTTATAATCACACGTAGATTACATTTATGAGTTTTTACTATCTAAACACTTACTCAATATAGAGCTAGATGAGCATAAAAAACGATTCAGTAACCAATATTAAATACAACAACCTATTTCAAACCTCATGCCTTTGCACCAAACAGTCTCTAAACCTTTAACTCCAATTTCTCAGCCTCAAAAATCAAAACCATATATAAACACACCTCAGGTCCTTGACATTTGCAAGTGTTGTGTTAAACCATGTGTATCTAGATGGGTTTTTAGTGTTAACTAAATTTTGTTGTGTTGTCAGTTCTTAGCAGCATAAAAATCTTATCAAAAATGGTTTAGTATGGGTATAATGGGCCTGATACTTGGTATATCTAAATATTTAAATGTTAGAGTTAGGAAAGTGGTTTGACTTTAGAGTCAAAGAAATAAATGTGATCACCTGATCGAATTATGTTGATGCTATGTTTCAAAACCAATAAATTACATTAAACATTTTGATTGTGGCCAAAAACTTGATACTTACAGGCTTGCAACAACAGTTTACTATGTTTGAGGGGAAAAGAATTTCAGGCAATTTCAAGACACTTACCGACCTAGGGAAGTACTGTGCAAATCTATTACAAACACAGTGGAATTATAGATTGTAAGCCTCAAATTTAGAGATTGTGCTCATGTTAAACAAGTATCTGAATTGTGGGAGATCAGCATAAGGAAAGATTTAGAATGCAGAACTGAATGTCACAAAAAGTTCAGTTGGTTTTTTGTTTTCTGCTCTTTGGTTGATTTAACGTTGAAGAAGAAAGTGCCCAAAGCATTGCTACTGTTCAGGATGCGGCAGATTTGACTGAGAAGCTCATTGAGAAGAAGTAAGAAGTAATGGGGCAGAATAGGTGGTTGGTTATCTTTTTCTTTTGTTTTGGGATCTTTAATCTAAAAAGAAATTCTTCATAAGATTATGTAGTTTGTAAGCCTAAGTATGTGAGAGTTGGATTGTTTGTTATAATATTTTGGTGTTGTCTTTTGTTTATGTTGTGTGGAACTGAAACTCTGTTTCACGCGTATAAAAAATTATACGCTCTCCTAACTATGGTTGGGTAAAGTGTGAATCGACGGCGAATGGGTCAATCTTTGATTTTATGTCTTTGATGTAGAACTTAATTAGTTAAGGATCGTGTAGATATGATATATGAAACATGATGGCAAATGTTGTTACTGTCGGTGCCGGATCCAAAATCTATTAGAGCGTATGTACGTGCATATAGCCTCTGACTTAATTATGACCGTCCCGTGCTTATAATGAAAATGATCACTCAAGTAACAACTATGATTAATTTATGTTAATTAACACGACGGTTTTGCAACTGTAAAAAGTTAGTTATTTGAAAGATTATGAATACTCAAGGGTTTTGGTTTTCCCTCCAATTTCACTTTCGAAAAAATAATGATGTTCACAAGACAATATGTAGGTTAGGCACGACGACACACCGAGAGGATTAATTGGCTTTTTTTTTATTTTTTTCGTGTTACAGTCTATAACTCCATAATTATAAACTTTTTAACAGTAAGTTACTACATAGAATTGAAGGCTTCATAACATAATAAAATTTATAAAACTATTAACATAAATGGACCAAAGACGATTAGATGACTTTTTGATTTCTAAATTATTTCTTCCTGTTTAAGTAAGCTTGGAGGTCCTATTAAGACAACAATTTCTGCCAATGTTGTTGAAGATGCAATGAATGGATCCGTCACAGTCACGCCACTTCCACTAGGTTCACGTTTCAGTTACATGCACCATCATATTCACACCTCTCCAACTCACACAAACATTGCGAAATGAACAATTAGATACAACCCGTGTGCATCGCACGGGTCTGCATGCCTCGTAAAATTTAATAGCCGGTTAACGCGGCTTACTTTTTATGAAATTTAATAACTAACATTTAATTCATAAGCAATTAAAAAAATCCTTACCTGGTAACAACAAAATTTAATTATCTAGGTGATGTTTAAGATTGAAGCGTTCATCAAAGATATGCAAATTCACCTTGTGTAGGAATCGAAATTCGAATAAGGAACTCAAAATCAAACAAACATCTATTAGATTTCGATTTATTCAAAAAAAGATTAGTCATGTACTAAGATCGATATAGATGGAAGTGAAGCAAAACAAAGCCGAAACAATCAAATTTATTTTAGATATGGAAGCAATGAATACATTTTATTAATGAAGAGTTGCAGGTTTAAAAGAACAATGGCAGCAAAAGGGAAAGAGAAAAAAGAAAGAGGGGGCATATGCTTTTCTATATTAGGACAAACTTGTCCCTTTTTGACCTAAATAACACCCGTAATTTTATTCTACTCCAACCTAATGGATTGATAGACCACCTTTTGTGGGCCCAGATATAAAACACTTATAACTTTTTTTACCAAACACAATTTTCTTGGGATTTGAAATTTAAATATAGCTAAAACCCATGAAAATTGGTAAACCAAACAGCCCCTTAGTGTTTTTGGGTAGTTTTAAGCACTCTTTAATCTCCAAATCATCACCACATCATTGTATGCGTCTCATTTTTATGTTTTTCATTCCTTATAAACATTTCATGTTGGTTTTCATATCACCATCATATATTTGTTGTGAAAAAGGTTAAAATAAACTTGTATGCTAAAACCCTAATTTTGACAGATTTTTATGTCGACTTGTGAGCGCATTTTAACAACTTTAAATAACACCTATGACCTATTTCTTGCCTCCACATCTTATTATAATGTCTTAGAGAGTTCCATTATCAATTTCATGAATTTAGGAAATTCATTAGTATTTTTAACATTTTGTTCAAGACAAACTGTTCAGTTTTACACACTAAATAAGATGCGTATTTTTTAGCCCCTTAAGCTTAGAATGGGGAATTGAGCCAGTTGAACTTTTTGTAGCTAAGACCTAGACTTAAACTCAGTAACTTGAATTAATCAAAAATGTTAAGTATTGAAGGAGTTATGACTAAAAACAAGTTGAGTAAAACTTTCTATTGTTTTGCACTTTTGGACCCTTTAAACTATGAGTTAGAATGTAAGGCTTATATTTTTGAAAATACAACTCAAAAACCTTCAATCTAGACTTTGTAATTGACTGATTTCATTTGAAAATGAAGGAGTTATGGTCCTGAAAAGTCGAGTGTAAACCTGTTTACAGAAAACTGCTTTGATTTTCTATGTATAAATACTTTGCAACTTGAATTTAAATCACATTTGAAACTTGGTAAACCTTAGACATAAGTATATAAGGGTGATAAAAGTTTATAAAACACATATGCATGTAGTTCATATCGTATTGTAGCTAAGATGCCTTACTTATGTAGGTCGCGGTTATGAATTGTGCTTCGTTGAACGTGCTTATTATTCTGTTGAAACAATTTGGTTGAGGTGAGTTTTCGTAGCCCCTTTTTACTTATGTTTTCCTTTGGGGAAATGATACTCAAATAATATTTTAAATATTTTTATGATGTGTATATTGTTTTTATTTTTGGACAATATGTGCCTTCTGTGTGGTTATTTGTGCGCAGCTGGTTCATGATGTTCAGTTGTTGCCATCTGTGTAGCTATTTATGCACAATTGTTTAACTCTGGTTTGGAGCCGAAGGGTGTATTGATAGTACTATTTGGGTTAACACCCCCACCCTTGTTTCTCTGTGTGGTTCTTGTTCAATGTGAATATACTCCGGTTAAGTTATGCGTGTGATGCAGTCTTGAGGTTCAATTGTTGCGATCTGTGTGGTTTAGTGTTGTATATGCACATCTTACTCACTATTGTCCTACTTATATTATATGCACAACACTTATATTATATGCACAGCAAATGAATTTATTACTTAAACATACGAGCTCACTAACTTTATGTTGATATTTTCGAGTATTCATTTTCAGGTAATCATAATACCAGTGCTTAAGGAGGATAGAGCTTTCTTGCATTGCTTAACGAGACTTAGGATGTAACCCTCCCAGGTTACTTTTCTGTTGAGTTATTTGCATTAGTACCTTTATGGTTGACTTTGAATTATTTTGTTTATTTGTACTTGTCTCGGGTTGTGGAATTATTATGACTATGTGACCATGTTGTCGTGGTATTGCCTATCCACAATGCAAGTCTCCATTTGTGTCGGGAGTCGTCATGACATATTCATGTTGGACTTTCATTTAGTGAATTCTCTATCATCTTATATCAATGCGTTATGACGATCTTGTCCATTACATCCCGTGTTTCCGCCTTAGATAGGGTCTTACACTTTAGTTACTAACATTTCTTATGATTTGGGTTTGTTCGAAGAAGATCCGAACTATATAATAAATCAATGTGCTCGCTTTAACGAGGCTTTTGACAAAATGTTTCAAGTCTATTTAACAAAATATGGCTCAAGTTTAACACATATTCATGCAATGTATCAAGATGCGGGTTCGGGTTCTCATGGTAACGACGAAACAATTCGACTATATAATGTTTTAAGAATGAAAATACAAAACTGATTTCAAACCGATCCGGTTTGACCCAAACCGGTTGTTGACTATTTGAATCGATCTGATACGGTTTTGAAACCGGGCCGGTTTAACCGAAAAACCGGTTTGTGCAGCTCTAGGTGTAGGTACAAAAGGTTATGCCAAATTGGCAATTGGACCTATAAAAACTCTTACATGAGTCTTGCTATTTCAGTAATGGGCCTTTAATTGGTTGTTTATGGGCCTCAAATTCAATATATATGCACACGTTGTGGATAATAAAAAAAACTAAAAAATATCCGACCTGCCGGATTCGAACCAGCGACCTAGAGATACCAGTTAAACAACTACAGTCTCCCGCTCTACCAACTGAGCTAAGGTCGGTTTTGATTATTTTTCATTCACCGTTTTAGTTAATCATAATTACTCCATAACCCATCAAGCAAAAAACAAAACTACATATGCAGATAAAAACCCTGAGACTATTAATTAGTGAATTGATACAGCTTGGCAACTTCAATTTGTAAGTTTATAACTTATAATAGAGGAGTAGAGAAAGTTAAACTACTTTACATTCTCATTACCTAGCCTGTGTATATAATGCACTTGTTCTACACCAACTCAACTAGCATCCAAATTTTATTTCCAATGTTAGAAATATACATATGCCTTTTACAAAGTGTTGATCGATTCTCAATACTTCACATTTTAAGACGTCTATATCATATATCCAAAATAACTAGCTTCGCGACTGTACCTTTTAACAATGTTTGGCAGGCCTTTATCGGTTAACATGTTATAGATCAACAACCGTCTTGTGTACACATTCATCGTCTCTAGATATGAAACCAGTTGACCAAATCGATTTTGGATAAATTTGTTTTTATGATTTGGGATAAAACCATGAATACTTCTGACTAGGGTTACGATAACCACGAATGCTTCTGACTAGGGGTGAACTGGTTATATTTAAGCTTGTCGGTTTTTGATCCAAGTGGGACTACAACCTTGAGGTTTCAGCTCAACTAGCGAAAAATATATAGGATTCGTTTAACTTCACAAAACACATTTAATATATGTATATATATTTAATTTTTAGCTAGAATGGTGTGTCTAAAAGATTAGTGCATCTAATTAATTCAAAATATAAAAAGAAAATTCCGACCTGCCGGATTCGAACCAGCGACCTAAAGATACCAGTTAAACAACTACAGTCTTCCGCTCTACCAACTGAGCTAAGGTCGGTTTGTGAATTTTGTATACTTTGCTTATTTTGAATTTCTCAGTTCATTACCACATATGAAGGAAAGCCAAACTATTAATAAAGTTGACTGAAAAAGAAAATTGAACACTCGACGCTGAGTTATAGGATTGATGTGCATCACAACTTTAAACATTTTTTGGATGAAGTTTTAACATAATGTAACTGGTAAAAAAAATCGACGTTTGCGTGGTGTCCACAGCGTTGTCGACTTGATAAAATTCATACAAGAAACAAGTTATTGGACAAGTGAAAGCATAGAATCATAGATATTGTTATTATACCACAACCAATAGGTTATACTAGGCACGAGCAAATCAAGTATATAATCAATGGTACTTAACCGCCAACAAGAGTATGTTTAGTATCATCATCGAATATATAACCTAATATAACATCGTAAAATCACCTACATCATCATCTTCTCAAAAACACCAAATTGTTACATGACGTGGACTTTTTCACATTATTTGTGCCCGTGGTTCTCTCCCGTAACCTACACTTACACCGCTTCTAACAACTATAAGGTTACAAGTTCTAGTATTAAATCATTTACCAACACCTCTGCAATCTGCTTACCTACAATGTCAATTTCTTTCACAGGGTGAAACCAGTCCGGATCATTGTCGATTGATGTTTCCTCGAATTCCTCGCTTGCTTCTTTCTCTTGTCTAGCTAGC
>BQNB010115712.1:2235-21508 GCA_026074375.1 Tanacetum coccineum
GGCTACTATTATTTAAAACTAGGCTACTTTTATTAAATCATGTCATCTATACGTGATTCAATAGTTATTATCAAAGATTAAATGTTTGCTTGGGAAAACATAAAGATGACATAGTTATTTTGGAGGGAGTATGGACTGATCAATAGAGAGAAAGTAATTAAAATCAATTACTAATAGAAAAAATAACTAAGTTGTGTATTTAAATTTTGACAATTGATTTAATGTAATGGCTAATAATTGTTCAACATGACGAATCAAGTTATAAGCAATTTGAGAGGATTTCTATCATGTGCATTATATGTAGTATAGATAATCATTAAATATGTATAAATATGAAAATAATGATTTCATTAAACGATATTTTTACAAAATGATATGCCTCAACACATCTTATAAGGTTTTTGTTAACAAAACCTTAAAAAATGAGAGGTGATTGGGAAACTTCATTTTTTTATTTGCACACTCTATTGTACAGGCAAATAATGCAGTATGTGAGTGTGATACAACCATGTAGGGGTGAGCATACCGGACCGTCGACCGGACCGGACCGGAAGACCGGACCAAACCGGACCGACCGGACCGGACCGAAGGTATTTCGGTCCGGTGTTTTGGACCAATTCGGTCCTCGGTCCGGTCCGGTCCGACCAAAAACCCGATGATAATGCGTGTAGGACCTCGGTCCGCCGTTTTGGCTAGTTTCGGTCTCGGTCCGAGGTCGGTCCGGTCCGATTCGGTCCGGTCCTTGGACCGTGCTCACCCCTACAACCATGTAATACATTGAGATGAGTATCCCAATAAAAAAAAGAATGTACAAATCAATTGACGTTAAAAAATAAAAAGAACTATTTACTAAAAAAACGTTATAGATTACTCCTTCCGTCCCAAATTAATTGTCCCCCGACAAAAAACACACAGTTTAAGAAAACATAATCATTACTGCATTCTCTCTTTTACTTTTTTGTAGAATGACAGTTTTACCCTTATGAAATTAATTAAAACTTTAAATAAAGTTTGTAATTTCCAGTATCATTAGGAGCAATATGGTAAACTTGCTATATTACTCACAACTATATTTGAAAAAGGACAATAATTTTGAGACAACCCAAAATGAAAAGAGTGACTATTAATTTGAGACGGATGAAGTATTATTATTCCACGAGTACACTCGTCGTGAAATGGGGTACCCAATGCGTGACTATCTTACTTTAACTTGTAAGATATTTGTTGTGTTCCAAAAAAAAGATATTTGTTGGTCAGCTGTCAGCCAAGTATAAACCCCCAATTCGCAAAATAAATATCTTACCACACACCGTCACACACTCGCATAGAAAAAGTATTCACACACCGTTAAACTCAATCGATTGTAAAATTACTTGAACCAAGACATACCTGAACTAACCGACCAGCCAAATTAAAGAAGAATGCTAACCGGTAAACTTAAGACACGTGTGCTCGGTCAACAAATCGGCACTCACACTATATATATACTTTCGCGTGGTCACTCATCTCCAAAAGTGTGAAACCCTAGCTAGCTGATAGATTAAGTTGGCCGGACGGAAAAGATGGGGCGAGGTAAAGTGGAACTGAAGCGGATCGAAGATAAGACTAGTCGTCAAGTGTCGTTTTCGAAAAGGCGTAGTGGATTGATGAAGAAAGCATATGAGCTGGCTGAGCTTTGTGACGTGGATCTCGCTCTTTTAGTTTTCTCTCCCAGAGACAAACTTGTTGAGTTTTCAACCGGTGAAAGGTAACTACGTACACTCGCAGTCAACAGTTTCTTTCTAAAACAAGCTGCAAAATATGGTTTTCCGAGATGCCGTGGGAGAGTATATGGTCTTTTATCGATCATCTAGGGTTTGATAGTGCTTAATTATATATCATTTATATCCATTTATGTATCTGATTTATATAATTTTGTTGTTTAACGAATGTATAGTTATGAAAAATGAAAAATGAAGGTTGTAGCTCTTTATTAATTTTTGCTTCTACAATTCTCTTTATTATACTATTAGTTAAGCTGGTGGATTTGCCTTTACCATCATTTTAACATGCGGCTATGAATCTTGCTACTTAATATGCTTTCACATTGCTTATGTTAGAATGTAACATAACTTGTGAAGATTGGATTTTTGGACTCGGCAACGAAAATGGAAGAACACTTAAATTGGATTTCAACAGGATAAGTATCCCTCTTACATCTTTGGTCCATGGTAGTTAACGCGTTAAGTGTCCGGCCTGATATAATACTTCATTTAGATATGTACATGGATATGTACTCGTAGGTTTTAGAGGGTAAAAATATTAGTCCCTTCGTTCCAAAATAAATGTTCACTTTCAAATTGCATAATGAAATAAGAAATTCCACAATATCATCCCTATCCACCAAATTCCATTTTAATTGGTTAAAACACAAAATGGACATTCATTTTGAAATATCCCAAAATAGAAACCTCAAACATTTTGGGACGGAGGGAGTAACGTCTCTTTGAACAATGAGCCTATTAATATTATAGCCAAATTTTCATCGACAACTACAGGTCATTTCTGCCCATGGACCTTAAATCATCATATTCTTGATTGCTTATTTGTCTCTCGCTTGTTTATTGCGTTTTATCTAACATCTTCATGGATACAATGATTTACTTCTTGTAAATCGAACGTACTGTTTGGCCTTGGAGATTTACAGACAGTTTAATAAACTAGAAATAAAAATTGTGTTTTCACTCTGAAAGATGTTTAAATAGTGTTTTCTTTTACATTTTGGACTTCTAGTTATACATGGCTGTAGGCCATCATGCAAAGAATCATCATGCAAAGAATGTCTTTGTCACAACAAAAAATATATATTCTATTTGACATGCAACTACATCTGTATGTCTTACCGCTTTACACATGCATTATTTGTGCTTTACTTTTATACAGTCCATGAAATCATTGGTAGTGGTGCATTTATAGCTTTTGTATCCTAAAAGGAGCTGTTACATTTTTTGCATTTGGTAACAGCCATGAATACAATGATGTATTGTGCCCCATAGTCATACACAACATTGGCCAACCATTCTATTATTTTGTTTCTTGTAAAAAAATTTGTGTGCTTGGAAGTCTGATATAAATTTTGAGGGACATGTTTATGTGGAGATTTCAGGTTTAATATATATTATTGTCCTGTCCTTATTTATTAGGTAGCACCTGTGCAGTAGCATTATAATTTATTACCAAATTACACAAGGAGCCGTTTTAAAACTTGAAAAATGCAACCTAAGCAAATGCTGGAAATATTGTGTCCCCCTAGTGTTTTTTTGCTTTCGAAAATGAAATCTTAGAGTGTCAATCTATGTTAAAACGTGTTACCACGTTGCCAAAGTTCACGGTTTAATTACAACTGCCGGGGACATGATTTGGATTCAGCTATTTAGTTCACGAGTAGCAAATCATACTAGTTAAGATTCAAAATCTTGCCTTAGTAAGCCTTTAATTTGATATTATGTCTGTCCAAAAGTGTCCAAGTATTCTATAACACAATTCAACAAAGTTCTTGCTACATTGTCGTGGGTCTTCGCGTTGTGGCTTTGGGTTTTGAGGGAATCAAGGAGGCGCTAAATTAACTAATATTTGGGCTTTGAGGGTCGATATATCCTTTCACGAAAAGATGTCCCCGTTACACTTGTGATTTACATACATGATCTGCTCATTAAAAAACTACTTCACAATGACAACAAAAACTAACATTGGTATTGCAATTTTGAATCAAACTACATGCTCTACTCATCTAAAATCCACTCCACTGTTGAAACCAAAACTTTTAATCAAAAGACATTATATATATACTCATTTCAAATGTGCAAAAGCACTATTCACCCTAAGCACTGTAGCAAGCTACAGTGCTTGGGCCGGCCCTTTTTTTTTATTTTTTTTTACAATGTGCCAAAACACTATTCACGCTAGGCACTGTAGCAAGCTACAGTGCTTGAGCCGGCATTTTTTTTTTTTTTTTTTTTAATTGTTGGACACAAGAATAGAGGGAAAAATGTACAAAGTACGACGATTCAGATAAAAAAATACCCGCGGTTTACTATTCATCGGCCCAAAAAATTTTTATACCTGTGTTGTACTGTTCATCGCCCAAAAAAAAAAGAACTTTATACTCCCTCTTTCTTTTGTCAAAAATAAGAAGAAAAAAATAATTTCGTTACGACTTCTCTCTCGGCCTGGGCCAAAAAAATAAAATAAATATTCCCCTTTATTGAAAAAAAAAATTGTATTTAATATGAGGATAAAAAAACAAAATAATAAAACATGAGACCGAAGAAATTAACCGGAACAAAAAAAATGCCCCGTAATAACGCGCGAAAAAATAACGCCCACAGCAACGCGCGGGTAATCTTTCCTTGTTTACTAAAATACAAAAGACTTTTATTCAAATTTGAGAAGAGATTGGTCGCCTGTGACTTTAAATACAACGCAAATACAAACTCTTATAAGAGCATCATCCACTATGGTGATTTACAAATAGGTTTATAATAAGATGAAAAGGTTTATACTTTTTTAATCACTAGCATGGTACCCATGCAAAGCAGCGGGTTCGAGGCACTAAAAATTGATAAAAATATATCAAAATGAATGTTGAATTAAAGAGCACAAAATTTTAGAAACTATGATGAAATTAGATCATAAAAAATAAATAGATAAAAAAATTTCAAGTTAAAAATAATGGTGTTTTTTTAATTAAGAAATGACATACGTCACTCTAAAATGTGTTTCTTTAAAATGAGATAGATGGTCAAGATTGCACATCCTTATATTTACATAATAAGTAAGTTTAAAAGTCTGAATTTTTAATACTTTCTAAAAATAAAATATCATAAATGCTTTATAATATAGTATATATAGTGAAAACTTAGTTCATGTCTACATAGAATAAAAGAGTTAAGATCAACATAGACCTAATATTTGTCATAGACCCAATGAACCAATCATAGCCACTCATTTTTTTATCAAAAATAAAAAAACCCACTTTCCACCTCTTTTTTAAAAATAAAATATCTTACAAACGGTAAATCGTCACACGACAAAAAATACACCATCGCGACGAGTATTTTTTTATCTTTCAGTAGACGGGTGACACGATATACTTTCGAAGAACTTTTTTCGATTTTTTTTCAGTCACGAATTGCGAAAATCATATATAAATCATATATGATTTCATGAAATCATATAATCATATATGATTTGTGATTCTAACGAACATTTTTTCAATTTTATTTTAGTCACGAATTGCGAAAATCATATATGATTCGTATAACGAATCATATATGATTTCATAAAATCATATATGATTTCATAAAATCATATATGATTTGTGATTCCGACGAACTTTTTTTCAATTTTGTTTCAGTCACGAATTGCGAAAATCATATATGATTCGTATGACGAATCATATATGATTCGTATGACGAATCATATATGATTTTATAAAATCATATATGATTTCATAAAATCATAAAAAAAAGTTCGTCGAAAGTACATAGTGTCGCCCCTCTATAGAAAGATAATTTAATTCTCATCGCGATGATATGTTTTGTTTTGCGTAACGATTAACAGTGTGTAAGATATTTAATTTTTAAAAAAGAGGTGGAAAGTGGGTTTTTTTATTTTTGATGAAAAAATAAATGGCTAGGATTGGTTCATTGGGTCTGACAAATATTGGGTCTATATTGAACTTTTGGCCAGAATAAAAAAGGTCTAATATATTGGACATCTTTAAAATTTAGTGCACTTAAAATATATGTGATGTTAATAAAGCTTTAAGAAGTTTATGTATAACGGAAATAGATTTATACAACCAAAAGGCTTATGAATTAATGGCATTGATCAATTATAAAGCTTTATATTCCATAATAGAAGGGGATAACTAGCCAACTTTGCTACAATCCCTTTAACAAAATACACAAGAAATGACTCAGGGACCTATACAGAGGACTCAGTGACCCACTTTCAGACACAGGGACTCACGATTTATAGCACAAATTGTAGCCAATTAGCTACAATGAATTGTAACTAATATATTCCCTTAAAAGAAATATTGAATTAATAGAAGTTGGAGTAATATGAGAGCTAAACTTGAAAATAAAGCGTTCCTATTAATTCAACTGAAAGTCGTTCCTATTAATTCAACTAAAAGTCAAAACTAAATTAATTTCGGCGAAGGTAGGTTAAAATTCAATTTTGAGTAAAAAGGCTAACAAAAATATATATGTGATGATTTTGTTAAATAAAAAACTAAAAATACTGTTTAAATATATATAAATAGACATGTGTCGATTTTGAAAAAAATAATAATACAAGAAAATAATAATTAATAAACCTTTACTTGTTGAAATTAAAATAAATTATCTACATTTGAGTGTAAAGTTTCTTTTTTAATAAATTTATTAAATACCTTCTAAACTTTATATATGTTGTTATTTATAAATATTATGGTCATTATATATTAAATAAATGTATATACATGTGATTATAAATATTAAAATGTAAGAAAATTTACAGTTATATGTAAGTAAATAAATGAGATCGTACATGTACGAACGACTCATAACATTCCTTTTTATTTTATTAGATTAAGTAAGGATATCCAAAATATTACTTTTAGTATATGTGTCGAATAATGACTCATGTTATTCCTTTTTAGGTTACACCACGCGTACACTTGTTTTTTAAGATTAAATACGGATAAAATTATTATTAATGGGAATATAGCACTCAAATTTGTGGCACGTGTTTGTGTGGGATGAAAATAAATACACAAGATTAAACATATAAAAACGACGCATGTAATTCCTCTTTAATATCAAATTAAGGATATCTGGAAACCATTTTTTTTCAAGGGTCATTGCGTGCTATCAAACACACGAAATGTCTATAGCATGATATCAATAATTAAATTTAAACAACAACATCAACCTTAACACCATGCGAGTTAAACAAAGTCAAATCCTTAGCATATACAAATATTAATCGATATTAATACATACAAATTTTTTTAATGTAAATACTCATACGTGTACGGATATTACGAGCACAACTATAATAATAATAATCATCATAATAATAATAATGATGACGAAGTACGAAGATGACGATAATAATTGTTGTTGATCGTAATACTAAATACTAATATTCCTAATCACATGCGTTATTAATATCAAGCTGACAGGTTACTGAGTGTATGCACTGATTGTTGGAAATTTAGTGCAATTGTGAGAATCGGGTCATACTTGAAAATGGGTTTGAAGGTACCGAGTGTACACCCATCTCATGACTTTTTTTTAGTGGTTAGTTGATGCTCATGTTCATCAGGGAGTAAGTCATCGAAAAGGTGAATCCTTCAGTGAGCTATCTCATCAACGAGTGATACTCATCACCAATGATCTCATCAGCGGGTATGCTCTTCAGTGAGCGTGCTGGTGAACTTTGTGCTGATGAATTATTAACTCCGCTGGAAATGTTTGTAACCACCTTGACCTATTAAACGAGCGGTTTCAACATTAACTTAATGACTATGATTATGGTCATGTAACCACTATGCATTCATAGAGGAGGTTATGAGATTAATTGGTCGATTAATGCTCATAAGTACTCCTTTTGACCAAGAGTTACAAAATCTTTTGATTAAGAGTTTTCATCACTATAAATTGAGATGAACACTTGTATGGAAAACACACAAAAACATAAACACTTAAAGGCGAAAGGGTTCTAGAATTGTGCCTAATTCAAGAACAAAACATTTGGTCTTATCCTAAAGAGATATTCGTGATACCCAGGCATTAGGGTCAAATAATTTCTTTTGGAAAGTGATTACACGATTCCATTTGATATTCGGTTACCATTGATTATCTTCACCCTGTTCTGGGAACTACATAACCAACAATCAAAAGAAACTATTTTGTGATAATCAATGGCGGGGTGCAATGAAGCACATGGTGAATCTTAGAGTCTTGATTAAAATTAATTGTTTATTTACATAAACATGGGTAGTTAATTTTTTAAGAGATTATATTATCAAAAATACTAATATTGGACTTTGCAAGTTATTTTAATGTATTAATGCAACGTATACCGTAAACAAAGGTTTATTCTTTACTTGTAAAAGATAAACCGTGTCTATTTTCATTGGGAAAAAGAGACTAATTCCTATACTTTTTACTTGCAAAAAGGTTATAATAGGAACGATAGAATTATCCTAAGTTTTAAATCGAACTCATATCAAACTTACATGTTAAGTTAAATTGCACTTCTTATTCTTTCAAGATGGCTTCAATACCTTTATTCGGTTTTGAAATATTTGAATCATGATAAGAAACTTGGATAACTAGAGAAATTTTGTGTATAGCTACCAAAAATAAAATATCTCGTCGTAATCAAGACATATTTATGAGGTTTGATTACGAGACGGAAATATCACCGCAAAAACTGAAAAATACGATAACTAGAGAACTCGTGTCTATAGTTGTTTCCTTACCCTTGTGGTAAAGTAGGCGGATAAAGGAGGAATTGCATGCCAATTTTTCAAGTTTATAAATAGCTTAGATGGCTAGTCCATCATCTATAGAACTTAAACACACTTCTTTTGATATCTAAGTACTTGCTTACTGGTCTATGCGGCTCACATTAGCAATAATGTGCAGACATTCAATAAGTGGAAAGATGAATAAATTTCTATTCACTTTCACTAGTGAAGGAACACTCACAGTGTTGTTAGATCTAGTGGGAGCAATGCATTTTATGATTAGAATGACATACTTGTAATGTTGTCAAATTCAGTAGGAGCTATGAGTTGTTTACCTCATAGGCACCTCACTTTATTTCTGGCTTGGCTTCAAATAATAAATTACTTTCCAAGTGTGAAACATTTTCATTTAGTAAAGAATCATTGTCTATTATCTTTGATAACTTGTCTTTGAGATGTCGCTTTCGTTTAATGTTATCTAGAAGATAGATATGCACGATTCCTAATTAATCAATTGAGTTCTATATACACTAGCTATGCTAATATGTTTTGAGCTTGACTTAATTCATATTTTATCTGTGACACTGTCGTATTGTTGATACAAACAAACTAACTAGCATAGTATTGTTTTATGCATGAGGTTGTACCCTGCACAAGTAGGAGAAATCTAAATGTGTGCAATGAACAACTCAGAACAATATGACTAATGGTTTTTCTTAACTACAAAGTAAGAAAACTATTATTCTACTAGCCTTATTAAGAAAATATGTCAAGATAAAAAGGTAAGCTACATAAAAGTCATAAACAAGAAATTTGAAATTAACTTGAAATTATTATTGAGGCCATGAGACTTTAGTTTAATACTTGTTATGTCTTCTTGTTAAGACATATACATTAAGTCCATTACATGTGAAAAGACTTATAACGTAAAGTTAAAAGTTTAACTTGTTATGTCTTCTTGTTAAGACATGTGCATGAAGTCATTGACTTGATCAAAGACTTATAACGAATAGTAATGTATTGGATGTTTATGTCTACTTCTTAGTACATATACATTAAGTCGTTGACTTGATCAAAGACTTATATATAAAGCATGCAATTGGCTTAGTAATACTATTGATACCATTACGTTTTAACTTAAGTTGGTAAATAGGTAAAGCCATAAAGTATAAGTTCATCTAATGAATTGCGAGATTGCCTCACTATTTCGATCTTATTAGAATACCAACAATTTTAATGGTATTTCCAACAAGGGTAATCAAACTATATATTGATATTGTTTTTATTCATGATGACCTTAACTTATTTAACTCCTAAAGATATTAAGGTTAGATAATCGAGTATGTCATGGATATACCCAATAAGACTCCAACCTAGAAGGTTAATTAAGACATTATTCTAGTAATAAAAGGTAATGAATCTCATTGTGTCTTTGAAGTTCTAGATTTGTTAAAATCTCTCTGAAAATTATTATTAACAAAAGCCTAGGACTGTTAAGTGTATTTTGTAGGATACTAAAAGGAAAGAACAGGATACCACTTCTATAACCCATACGAGAACAAAGTTTTTGTTGATCGTTATGCTGAGTTATTTGAGAATAGTCTCAATTTACAAGAAGCGAGTGGGAGTCTTGCTTTGCATGAAGCGAGTGGGAGTATTGTACGTCTTGAATTACTTCAAGAAAAAGATACACAAACCTTTTAAACGCACTAGCAAAAGTCATACTGAGGATGAACATGTAAATGTTGAACCTTAGAATAATGTTACTCATATTCATAGATCCGCAAGGATTCCTCGTGATTTGTTTTTATATCAATGCTAAGGATTATGATTTAGAAGATCATGGTGAACCTGCTAACTATAGGAGATGCATTATTATATCTTTGATTTAATGGCTGACTCAAAAACTATGAATATAAAGATGTTGTCCAAAAGAAGATAATCATATTCTTGGAATTTGATTGATCTTTAACCTATCAGTTAGACGATGAGGTTTAAATGAATTTCCTTTAAGAGAAGACTTATAGGGACAATGTTGTATACATATTTATTGCACGTCAAATGACATAAGTGTTTACTCATACTCAAGAAATTGACTACAATTAAAACTTTTTCATTTACGAAATTTAAACATATATAAAGATGATTAAATTATCATACTTGTTTTCCTGGAAAGAAATATGACAAATTGGATTTCAAGAACTCTTTATTGAATGATTACTTTGCGAGGAAGATGAGTAATCAAAAAAGGTTTTATGAATCCAATATATAATCTTTACAAGTATACAAAAAATGCAAGAATCCAAGTGTGGATAAAAACCACGCATATAATAAGCGTAATCTTAAGTTTAATTGTTAAATAAGTCACTTGTTGGATTTGATTTTTAATTATAAATAAGATAGCTCGTGAGTACATCTGAAAGCTAGTGGGAGTACTTTGTTTTATTTTTCTAAAAATCGAATATGTTATTAAACATATTAGAAATAATTTTTCATCTAAGTTGAAATTTGTCCATTTGATTAAAATAAAGTTTCTTGTAAGTATTTTAGAACATAAAATATACAACCTTGGAATATATGTTTGATAGATTGAGCATATGTGGTGAATTAAGTCTGAATACTCTTCAGTGAGTAAACTCTCAGCGAGTGGTACTCATCAGGAATTGAACTCATCAACAGGTATGCTCTTTAGTGAGCGTGCTGATAAGCTTTTTTTCTAATGAATACTCGACTTTGTTAGAACTAATTTGTATCTACTTTGACCTATTATGAGATTTTCAAATGAATCAAGACCATAATTTATTGAGTCTTGCAACAGCTTATTGCTACTAATGAAGGAACATTATGAGGAGATTAATGGGTTGATTAATTCTTATAATTTCATTTGACTAGCATTGAGTATTCTTTCATATAAATAGAGATTATTATATGCATGGAATGACACAATAAAACAAACACTTGAAAGCATAAGGGTTTTTAGATTTGTGTCTAAATCAAGAACATAACATTTGGTCTTATCCCATAAAGATATTCGTGATCCTTAGGCAATACGGTCGAATATTCTTTTGGACAATGATTACACAATTCCATTTTATATCTGGTTACATTGATTATCTTCACCCTGTTTTGGGAATTAACCGCTAACATTCAAAAGATAATCAATGGCGCGACTAACTTCTCTAAACGGGACAAGTTTGAAGGAATGGATTTTAGAATGTGTCAAAAGAAGATGAATTTCTTCTTCACTAGCATGATTGTGTTATATGTTATGAGCACACCAATTCAAGATAATGCTACGATGAAACAGACACCAGGTAAGAGAGCAATTGACGAGAATGATGCTATTGTTTGTCGAGGTTAATCAACGAGTGGTACTCATCATTGAACTCATTAGCATGTATGCTCTTTAGTGAGTGTGCTAATAAGTTTTTGTACTCATGAATACTCGACTTTGCTAGAACTAATTTGTAACTGCTTTGACTTACTAATGAGCAATTTCAAATTTGAATTAAGACCCATAATAAATTGGTTTTGTAACCACTATTGCTATAATGTAAGAACATTATGAGGAGATTACTAGGCCGATTAATTCTCATAATTTTATTTGACTAGGATTAAGTATTCTCTCCTATAAACAGATATTATAAAATGCATGGAATGACACAAAAAAAACTAAAACACTTGAAAGCAAAAAGGTTCTTAGATTTGTGCCTAACTCAAGAACATAACAGTTGGTCTTATCCCAACGAGATATTCGTGATACCCATGAAATAGGGTTGAATATTTCTTTTGAAAATTGATTACACAATTCCATTTGATATATGGTTATATTGATTATCTTCACCCTGTTGTAGGAATTAACCACCAACATATTCGGTAACCAAAAATTCACGTTCACCACCGTAAATGAGGCCAAGATCATCTGATGTCCCTTTCAAATAACAAAAAATGCGTTTCACCGCATTCGAGTGCTCTTTTCTAGGATGGGCCATATACCGTGACACGACACTCATCGCGTGAGCTATATCCGGCCTTGTGCAAACCATAACGTACATCAAACTCCCAACAGAACTAGCATAGGTTATCTATTTCTGCCTCACTTTGAGGTGCACAAGCAGTACATAAAAAAATTTTTCCCGAGAAA
Organism: Tanacetum coccineum; assembly: GCA_026074375.1. Lineage (NCBI taxonomy): Eukaryota > Viridiplantae > Streptophyta > Magnoliopsida > Asterales > Asteraceae > Tanacetum > Tanacetum coccineum. Next base: position 14,886 of record BQNB010115712.1, read on the forward strand.
GGAGTATTACTGATTTTGCCGAACTTATCGCAAAACGAGAAATAATCTTCTCGATATAACTTTTATGTGATAAGAAAAGCTTACCATGTTTTTGATCTTGAATTATTTCCATACCAAAAATCTTTCGAGTTGCTCCTAAATCTTTCATATCAAATTCTGTGTTGAAAAGAATCTTCAACTTATTAACCTCCTCTATGTCTTTAGCCGCGACGTACAAGAATAAATAGATAAGTGATCAAGACGTTACCTTTATATGATAGACACAACAATCATAAGCACTTCTACTAAAACCATGCTTTACCATAAAGATGTCATGTCTTTTTTACCATTGTCTCGGCGACTCTTTTAAATCTTGGAGAGATTTTAGAAGCTTACAAACGTAGTCTTCTTTGCCTAGAACAACGTAGCCTTCGGGTTAGGTCATTTTCATAAATTTTGTTCCTCAAGGTCACCGTGAAGAAATGTAGTCTTTACATCTAATTGTTCTAACTCTAAGCCGTGATGTGCTACTAAAGATAGTAACATACGAATAGATGTATGATGTACCACCGGGGAGAAAATCTTATTTTAGTCGATTCCCTCCTTTTAGCTATACCCCTTCGCGACCAAACGTACCTTGAATCTAATGATGTTCGAGCCTAGTAAGCCGGATTTCATCTTGAAAACCCACTTACAACCAATAACTTTTCTTCTTTCATGTAGTTGCACCAATTCCCATATATTTTTCTCAAGAAGATATTCTATCTCTTCACTATAACCGCACTTCGCATATGAGACTCTTTAGAAGTAATAACTTCTCGATAAGTAGCCGGTTTAAGAGACTCCACCTCTTTAGCTACTTGCAATGCGTATGCAACATAGTCCTCAAAACCAAATCGACTAGGAGCTTTTGCATTTCTATGAGGTCTGTCATGGCCTATAGACATCTTGTTCATGTTCCAAATGTGGCGAATTTGGTTGATCATCTATATCAACTACCAGTGAAGTAAAATCATGGTCCATATATCTAGGAACAACGAGCTCTACGTGTTTAAGAACATACTCCACCTTTTCGGAAACCTCCTCCTCAAACTCTATTAAACCGAATCTTGTTTCACACGAAACAAGTAATCCTCTTTAAATGTCGCATCTCGGCTAAGAATGACTCTTCACTGAGGTTGTGACCAAATTCGATATCCTTTAACCCTATTAACGTATCCCATGAAAATGCCTTTATTAGCCAACTTTCATTCACTAACATGATAACATGCAGGGAATCCAAAAACATGAAGCTTCGAATAATATGTGGGATATCCCAGACCAAACTTCAACGGGGGTTTTACAATCAATAGCGGTGACAGGATACCTATTTATTAGATATTAGATATCACGCCGTATTTAACTTTTTCAGCCCAAAAACTTCTATCTAATTCGGCATTCAAAGGGCTCAAATAAAGTCCCTTTCATTCGTTTTGCTATCTGTTTTGTTGAGGAGTGTAACGAAACGTATAATGCTTAGCTATTCATTCATCTCTACAAAATCATCAAACTCTCTCAAACAAAATTCCAAACCATTATCGATACAAAGACGCTTGATCTTCCTTCTTGTTTGGTTCTCAATCAGATGCTTTCAATGCTTGAATTACGCCTCACTCTTGTGTTTCATCATAAACACCCACATCATTCTTAAGAAATCGTCATATGACTCAGAGAAAATATCGAGTACCACCTAGTGAAGGTACCCTAAAAGGCCCTCAAGAATTTGAATGAAGATAATCGAGAGTCGCCTTTGTTTGATGAATTTCTTTCGAGAAACTCCTTGCTTTTGTTTTCTAATGATACAATGCTCATAAAACTCCAAGTTAACCACCTTGTAGCTACTAAGTAGTCCCCGCTTGCTGAATATGACCATATCTTTTTCACTCACGTGACCAAGACGCATATGCCAGAACATTGTCAAGTTTGAGTTGCTTTTCTCTAAGAACGTGTGATCGTTTCACCTTGTAAAGTGTAAAGAAAAGAAGTGCCTTTAGTTTCTTTCATAACCACCAAAGCACCATTCGAAACACGAAGTACACTATCCTCATTCGTGTATTTGAAACCTTTTAAGTGAGATCAAAATTTTCTCAAGATCTGGAACATGACGAACATCGATAGGTTTCTAGCAACTCCATCATGCAACTTAATCTGAATTGTTCCAATGCCCACAACTTTTCACGGTGAATTGTTATGCATGAAGACATGCTCGTCGTCAAACTATTCATATGTTACAAACCAATCCCGATTCGGACTCATATTATAAGAACAAACAAAATCAATGATCCAAACAGGAGGTGTACCTTTATAATCAACGACCGAGAGTACAACATCGCGTTTGGAAACCGAGTCATGTTTAGTTAGCAATAACCGCTGACCTTTTTCTCAAGTTTAGGACAATTGAACTTCCAATGACCTTCCTCTTTACAATAATTACAAGTGTCTCGAGGATTTGACTCTCAAGGTCTGAACTTTTCCTGTGCCTTTGTGTGTTCGATGTCTACCCAATCAGGACCCGTAGCTCCCGTAGCTCCCATAGCTGATAAGCCAACGGGTTAGGGTTGAGATCTGAAGTTCATGATGCTTTATGACGAAGCTCTCGAGAATGCAAACTGGATGGAACATCTTCTAATGTGATAGTGTCTTTACCAACAACAAAGCAATTCACAAAGTTCTCAAAAGAGGGAGGTAACAATACTAGAAGCAACATCTTCATCATCAATCTTAACTTCAACATTTTTTCAATCAATCAAGATTGAGTTCAATGCATCAAGATGATCTTTTAATGTTGAGCCCACTTTCATTTGGAGTGAAAACAAATGTTGCTTTAGTCCTGACTTATTCTTCAACGAGTTTGTTATATACAGCCTTTCTAACTTTTTCACACACCAACGACCGTTTCCTCATCAACAACCTCATATAGCACCTCACATGATACAGATAGCAGAATAGTAGAATGTGAATTTCATCTTGTAAGCTATATTTTACAATAAAGCTCGAGGTGCCCAAATACTGGCTAGAGGTGCCTAAATACCTTGTTGTTTCAATAACGCTCGACTTTAATCGATCATTAACTAAAATAACTTTTACTATTAAACTTTTTAATACTCACTCATGATGTTGATGTTTAATAAGACATTATTATCTAAATGAGTTACTACTAAATAACAAATGCCTATTAACTCATATGAAACAAAGCCCGATGAGAAATAGATGCTCAGCCTGTCCGATAATGACACCGAAGTAGTGAATCTATCGACACCATAGCTTGGCGTACAACTTTGGACGGATGTGTAAAACCTAACATGCAATCGATCCACAAAACCAAATTGTGAATATTCCCAAATACTAATCTTCAATCTATCAAACAAGCAAAAGAAAAATTCAATGGAATATAAAAATCCCCAAAACCATAAACGTGATGTCACCAAACTTGATCGACAACAACCACCAAACGCATATCAAATTAAAACGATATCAAGATAATAAATCTTGAAATCAACTAGAAACTAATGTTGATCACAAACCCAAAACACAATTTAACTTGGTCAAAATTGATTGGTTGGCTTTTAATACCAATTTGTTGGGATCAAATAGAGATAATTAAAAGCATAACAGGAACATGATCAGAACTAAGAGAGCATTTTATTTACAAAAAGTGTGAGTACAAAGTGACACTACTTATCCCTATTTAAGATATTAACTGACATGGCATTGCCTAATTCCAAACCTAGTTAACCAAAATGACCAAACTGACTTAATTAAATAAACTAAACTATAATGAACCAAAAGGGTTTTAGCTGTACAATAGTAACGTACTTTCTCTATTGTTTCGTTTTGGTACGTAAACTTTTTTTGTTCCACTTAATGTAACGAACTTTCAAGTTTTGTGTTAATTTGCACCATCAAACTTGTTTTACCGAACCAACTATATTTTTGTTTCACTTAACGACTGTTTGCAACATTAGGCTTTTTAGCCAATGAACGTTTGCAACGTTAATCCTTTATACTAACGGTTGTTTATTTTTTATAATTATTTTTTAAATTTATACACGTTTTTATATACACATTTTTATACAAATATTTTTATACAATTATACACGTTTTTATACACACATTTTTATACACGTTTTTATATACACATTTTTATACACGTTTTTATACAAATATTTATAAACACATATTTTTATACACATGTTTTTACACACGTTTTTATACATATTTTTTTACACGTTTTTACACACATTTTATACACGTTTTTATACACATTTTTATACACACATTTATACATACATTTTTTACACGCAATTTTATACACATATTTTTATACACATTTTTATACACGTTTATATACACATATTTTTACACATGTTTTTATACACATTTTTGTACACATATTTTATATACACGTTTTCATACACATTTTTATACACGTTATTATACACACATTTTTATACACATTATATATATAAATTTTTATACACATTTTTACACACATTTTTATACACATTTTTATATAAGTTTTTATACACATTTTTATACACATTTTTTTACACATTTTTATACACGTTTTTATACACGTTTTTATGCACATGTTTTTATACACATGTATAATAGTATATGTGTAAAAATATTTGTATATAAAAAATATGTGTAAAAATGTGTGCATAAAATCGTGTATACAAATGTATATAAAAACGTGTATAAAAATGTATATAAAAAGGTGAGTATAAAAACGTGTGTATAAAAAAGTTCATGTACCAAAACGGAACATCAGAAAAACCACGTACCAAAACGGAACATTAGAAAAAGTATTAAACATGCCACGTAGGCTTTTTTTTCGGTTTTATAACTTTTTTTCTCGGTTGCCTGTCAAGGTTGGTGCAAATTAACACAAAACTTGAAATTTCGTTACATTAAGTGGAACCAAAAAAAGTTCACGTATCAAAACAAAACATTTGAGAAAGTACGTTGCTATTGTACAGCTAAAACCCGAACCAAAATTACAAAACTGCCTTTAGGAGTACAAGTTAAAACCATCAACACTTTTATATAATAAGAAATCTTCAAAAGATGCTAAAGAAATATGATTCAATTGACATTGGACTAATATGAGAGCTCAATTTGAAAATAAAGCATCCATATTGAAAGTCAAAACCGAATTGATTTTGATCAAGATAGGATAAATTTTGGTTTTCAGCAAAAATGCCAAAATAAATATATGATTTTATTACATATCATATGTGATTTAACACTAATATCACATGTGATTTTATTAGAATATTTAAATTAGTGTCTAATCAAATGTGTTTTTTCATGCAAGTTTCAACAAAGAAGAAAAAAAAATAACGAAAAAACAAAAAAACCGTGAAAAACGAAGAAAAAAAAGTTTGTCAACGCCCATATATAGAAAGATAACTAAATACTTATCGTGATGGTATATTTTTTTTTCGCTAACGATTAATGATTTAAGAGATTAATATTTGAGAAAAAAAAAAGATGAAAGTGGATTTTTTTAAATATTCGGTTTAATCTCATCCATTGTATCAAATGGAGATGGAAGGTGTGGATTAATCCGTTAGTATCCAAATAAAGTTGGGTATCCAAATGAACCTAAATCATTTGTTGAAGCACGTGTCATTGAGTGTTTGCCGAGGATTAATTATAACATATATAAACACTTGTATTAGAATTTAACTACTCAAAAAATAACAATATAAACAAACTTTTATCATACTTTCAAACCCAAAAACATATAGTTGAAATAATATTATTAGTTGTAATCCTTTTTCGAGCACCATGTGTGCATTAAAACTAATAAACTGGACATTAGCTTACTACTTCCTTTCTCTAACATTGAATTATCCAACAAGTAAATGTTTGTCACCAAAATGGGCATGGCTGTGAGCTAAGTTAAACATATCTTTCTTTTAAATTATATTGCTAAGACTAGGGTCATTAGCTTTTTACTATCACTAAAATATTGGAGTAGTTCATGTTTGTAACATTGCTACATCTGAGTTGTAAGAGAAGCATATATTCTGTCGTAGCTTGGTCTCCATTGCAGAGGCATATATTGTCTACGGAAAAAGATCCTCTCATGTTCATTTGAACATGAGAGGTAATGTTGGGCTTTAAGTGATTGTACATTTGATTATTATAATCAAGTGTACAATCGCTTAAAGCCCAACATTACCTCTCATGTTCAAATGAACATGAGAGGATCCTTATCCAATTGTCTACAGGCAGAAAAAGAAATCTAAATTTGCTCATTCTTGAAAGAAAAAAATTTAACTCTTTTTAAAGCTTCCATGATAGTGTTTACTTTTTTATGTCCAAAAATTATGTCTAAAAGTAAAAATGACACCATCTAAGATGACCATTAAAGGTAATCAGGATTAAAATATTAGTTCAAAATCCATATTGATTAACTAATCTAAAAAAATAAGAGTTGGAATCAAAATTAACTTTGCAATTGAGTCTTGAAAGCTAGCAAGGTAGAAGTATGTGATAAGAGGATTTTTTTTATTTTCTTTCTAAAGTTACTCATGTTATTACTAACTTACAAAATCACTAATTCTCCAATTTCATTTGGTGATTAGATTCGA
>BQNB010115713.1:0-21507 GCA_026074375.1 Tanacetum coccineum
CAAAGAGAGCAGGGGATAAAATGGAATCTGATGAGTCTAAGAAGCAAAAGACTGATGAGAATGAAGAAGTTAAAGAAAATAATGAAGCTGAGCTAACAAAGCATCTGGTGTTAGTCAAAGATGGTGATATAGCAACTGATGCTATACCACTTGCTACCAAACCACTAATGATTACTAAATACAAGCTTATTAAAGAAGGAATAATGGCACATTATCAATTGATAAGAGCTGATGGAAGGTCTAAGAGATATTCTTCTATGATTAGGATGGTTCAGGGTATTAACAAAGAAGACTTGGACTCTTTGGAAGTTGGTCAAAACAAAGCATGGTGATACAAGGCCTGAATATGAACATGAAAGAGTGTTGTGTGGTGATTTAAAAGTCATGTTTGAACCAGACATAAAGAGTGATGTATGGAGAAATCTACAAGGATACAAAGTAACTATTTAGAAGTTGTTTGATTCATGTGGAGTGCATTTTGTAGGGTTTGGAAATGTGCACATCTTTATATTAGTTGAAAAGAGATATCCCCTCACACCAATTACAATCACAAATATGCTAAACAAGAAACTTCAAACTAATTATTTGAATAAGATGTGCTATCAACTACTCAAGCTAGCAAAAGGGTCAATAAAAGGTTTGAATGCATCTTCTTGGTAGTGATGAAGACTTTTAATGAGGAAACTTGAAGATTCATATGATGAACAACAAGTTTAGGGGAGGATTGTTGGGACTTAAAGACTTTAAGATGATTCTTAGAATTACTGCTGCTCAAGTATACATTAGTGCTGTCAAGCATAACTTAGTACTGTTGGTGATACTAATGAAAATTATGCTAAGTAGTTAGAACTGGTAGTATAAAGTTACTACTGCTAGTTACTACTGTTAGTATAAGTTAGTATTGTTAGTATTAAGTTACTGCTGCTTGTTGAAGTTAAGACTGCTCAGAGTTAAAGATTGAAATATATGCCAAGTAGTTAGTGCTGCTAGTAGTAAAGTTAAGACTGCTAGTACATAGTTACTATTGTGAGTATATATTAGTACTGCTTATATTTATTAGTGCTGCTGGTACAAAAAATGTATGTTGCTGGATTACAACTGTTAGAAGAATTGCTACTGTCAAAGGATAAAGATGAGTAAAGAGATAAGGATTACTTGGAGATGAAGATTAGAAGATAATTATATATTAGATTGTATCAAAATATTCTATAAGTTTATGTTTATCTTTAGTATATGTTGTAAGCCGACTAGAACTCCTTAGTCTATAAAAGGAGGCTATAGGTCATTAGTTGATATACAAGTTTTTCATAGTTGTAAAGTAGATTAAAAAGCTTCAAGGTTGTAAACCTTAGTACTAGTAAAGAGTACTCGTATTATTGATCTAATAATATTGGAGCATTTAGTTTTATTCATTGTTCATTCACAATTACTGTTTTATTCATTATACTTCTAGATATTAAGGTGTAGATTCCGCATACACTTTAGTATACATACAAAGTTTCTACAACAAGTTATTTTAGATTTATCCAAGGTAATTTAACCTTAGATAAGCTAAGGAATTGATCTAGTTTAGGATCAACAGAAGACTCATGCTTTGATCTGGAGGAACAAAGAGGAGATAGAAACCATAAGTTTGGATGACTTGTACAACAACTTAAAGATATATGAACCTGAACTTTCAGGATCATCAAGCACAAGCCAAAATCCAAAAAATGTGGCTTTTGTGTCTTCAAACAGCAATAACAGCAACAACATCACAAATAAAACAAATAACACTACTTATGGAGTTAGTGCTGCTCATACTTAAGGTAATACTGTTAACTCTACATCTATAGATAACCTTAGTGATGTTATGATCTATGCTTTCCTTGTAAGTCAGCCCAACTCTCCTTAACTTGCTTAAGAGGATTAGCAACAGTAGAAGAACAACTTATCACATATAGAAAGAATGATGTTCTTTTTAGTGAAGAAGTTGTAGTTCTTAAAAGAAAAGTAGCTTGTAAAGGCTTTGAAATAAATGTGCTTAAAAGTGAGTTTAAAAAAGCTAAACAACAAAAAGAGGGTATTGAATTTAAAATTGAGAAATTTGATAAAGTCTCAAAAGACCTAGACAAGTTGTTAGAGAGTCAGATAACTGACAAAAGTAAAAAGGGTTTAGGGTATAGTGCTGTAATAACTCCTTAGATCGTTGTAAGCTCAGTTTGATTAGAACTTTTCTAGGATTAACAATAACATTGAACATAAACATATGCATAGTGGAATTAGCACAAGATAAATGTTACTTAATTTCATCATTATCTTCTATGATACATGACTACTACAAGCCTCAATTCTATCTTGATCAATGGTAGAACGTGTTATCTAAACTATAACAAGGAATTAAAGATCGTTGAGGCTAAAACACAAACAATCTAGGCATTTACATTAGAGGATTAACGCCTAGAACACATACAGAGTTTTCTGGTGTTTACATCTTTGACACAAAGAAATCTATCTCTAGGGATCTCTTTATATAGTAGAGTCCATCTAGATTTACAAGAAAAAACATAATTGTATAAGGAAACTAAATCTTTTAATTCTTTAATAAACTTCATCTTTATCTTCAAGAATCACATCTTTTGGAATCTTTTATCTTTTGTAGAATATAAGAATGAAAACTTCCCCTTAAGCTACCAAGGATCTACAAATTGCAAATCATCAAATCTTCTTCCCCTTTTTGTCAATATCAAATAGGGGACTAAAGTATGCAACTTTGGTCTTCACAACTACGAACCAATATTACACTTCTAATCCAAGTATTCCAATGACCCAAATTACCCTCCATTATGCACCTTAAGAAAAATGAACTTGAGTAGTAGAAACTTAAACTAGCAGTAGTAAAAACCATCACCTCATGTGGTGCATGTAAATGGTTAAACATTTTAACATTAAGCTTCCCCTTAAACCCATATGTTAACCATTTCATGAATGTAGGCTCTATGTAATGATTACTGATGAAGAAAACTAAGTATTACCAATTTGATGCTGAGTAGGGAATATTCATAATTATGTCTTATATTTGTATATCTACGCGTACTTTTTCTGAACGTATACCAAAACAAAATGTATAAGGAGACCGCAATCTCTTGACAATTATCCTCATCTTCTATGAGACACATAACCAAAGTGATAGCAAATGTGAGTATTGAGCACTATAAGTTAGATCACATACCTTTGCTAGATTTGTCAAGTCTTCGTCACATCGTTTCTAAGCACGAAAAAGTTACCTACAAATGTTGTAAGCCATTTGAGATATGATAAGAACACAAACCTGTTAAACTCTACTTCACCGTCCGTTAAATAAGTGATAAATAATCCTATTCGTAACCAATTAATCCAAAAATACAAGCCATTAAACTTTTTAAACCAAAATCAATCCGTTAGCTTCCCCTTAAACGAAGCATTAGAGATTTAAAAACGTGTGTGTCAACCGATATCTGTCAAAACTCGCAGTACTAAAAATGTCCTCTGTCTGATATCGATTAATCCTGGTAGTACTAACTGCTTTCCAATAGCAGTAGTAATAAAAATAAGCAGTATAAACTATTTACATAAAACTGCTTATAGCAACACTTTTTCCTGTCACAAAACTGTCTCAAATCTGTCACTAATCAGAGTACTCCTTCCTCCCATGTATATTAGCGACACCTTTTCTGTCACAAATCTGTTAGTAAGCTGTCACTAAGCTTGGAAGTATAAAATTAATGTGCAGTACTAACTCGTTATTAGCTGTAATAAAAGTTTAAAAACGACACCGTATTAAAGTATGAACAAGCAGTACTAAGTGATCCTTTGTCAACATTAACCAGACCAAATACTTAGCATATTAACAAGCACGAACCAAACTACTGCTGCTTTATTTGCTGTCCACAAACAACTTTCTTCAAGCAGTATGAATTCACCAAGGCAGCAGTACTAGTATTAACATATAACGTGATAGCATTAACATACATCTTTGGTAGTACGATGCGTAAACAAACCCAGTTATATGAAGATCTGTGCATCTTTTCTTTTATACTTGTGACATGTTGCTTCTTAGTTTCATGTCACAAAACACCAATCAGTAGGCTCCATCTTGTGCTTCAAAATAATGACTACTCGAATTAGGGTTTATGAGAAAAACCCTATTTAGCCAACATGATTAATAACATCTGCTGTTCATGTGTATTCATTGAGTTAAGGTTGACAAAAACTCCTAACATTCCTTCTGATACATCTCGTAACTTATAACCTTGTCAATTTAGGTTACCCCCCCCCGGTTTCAGCTACTGTATGTTGTGTGTCTTTAGATTCCTTGTTGCTTCTTTTTAATCAAGCACGATTTCATTACCTTGACCAACTTAGGGTTTACATAAAAACCCTAATATCACCAAACGTGCAACGATCTGAACCAAGCTTGAAATACAGAAACATTACATCACCTTCCTTGATAAATTCGACATCAATAACAACCTTGTGATCCTAGATCGAGAGCCACATGGCTCTGATACCAATTGTGAAGTATGAATAACTCCTTAGATCGTTGTAAGCTCCGTTTGATTAGAACTTTTCTAGGATTAACAACAACATTGAACATAAACATATGCATAGCGGAATTAGCACAAGAACAATGTTACTCTAACAAGGTTTCATCATTATTTCATGTTACTGACTCTCTTCAAGCCTCAATTCTACCTTGATCAATGGTAGAACGTGTTATCTAAACTATAACAAGGAATCAAAGATCCTTGAGGTTAATATACGAATAAAAACTTCCCCTTAAGCTACCAAAGATCTACAAATTACAAATCATCAAATCTTCTTCCCCTTTTTGTCAATATCAAATAGGGGACTAAAGTATGCAACTTTGATCTTCACAACTACGAACCAATATTACACTTCTAATCCAAGTATTCCAATGACCCAAATTACCCTTCCATTAGCCCTTTAAGAAAAATGAACTTGTGCTAGTAGAAAATTTATAACTAGCAGTAGTAATAATTACTGCAGTAGTATTGAAAACCTTCACCTCATGTGGTGCATGTAAATGGTTTACATATTAACCCATAAGCTTCCCCTTAAACCCATATGTTAACCATTTCATGAATGTAGGCTCTATGTAATGATTACTGATGAAGAAAACTAAGTATTACCAATTTGATGCTGAAGTAGAATAATCCAAACTTATGTCTTATATCTTGTACTATCTACGTGACTTTGAACGTATACCCAAAACCAATGTATAAGGAGACCGCAATCTCTTGACAATTATCCTCATCTTCTATGAGACACATAACCAAAGTGATAGCAAATGTGAGTATTGAGCACTATAAGTTAGATCACACACCTTTGCTAGATTTGTCAAGTCTTCGTCACATCGTTTCTAAGCACGAAAAAGTTACCTACAAATGTTGTAAGCCATTTGAGATATGATAAGAACACAAACCTGTTAAACTCTACTTCACCGTCCGTTAAATAAGTGATAAATAATCCTATTCGTAACCAATTAATCCAAAAATACAAGCCATTAAACTTTTTAAACCAAAATCAATCCGTTAGCTTCCCTTTAAACGAAGCATTCGAGATCCAAAAACGTGTGTGTCAACCGATATCTGTCAAAACTGAGAGTACTAAAAACATCCTATGTCCGATATCAATTAATCCTGGCAGTACTAACAGCTTTCCAATAGCAGTAGTAATAAAAACAAGCAGTATAAACTGTTTACACAAAACTACTTATATTAAAACTTTTTCCTGTCACAAAACTGTCTCAGATCTGTTACTAATCCGAGTACTCCTTCCTCCCATGTATATTAGCGACACCTTTTCTGTCATAAATCTGTTAGTAAGCTGTCACTAAGCTTGGCAGTATAAAAATAAAAGTAGCAGTACTAACTCGTTATTAGCAGTACAAACGTTTAAACGAACCGTATTAAAGTATGAACAAGCAGTACTAAGTGATCCTTTGTCAACATTAACCAGACCAAATACTTAGCATATTAACAAGCACGAACCAAACTACTGCTGCTTTATTTGCTGTCCACAAACAACTTTCTTCGTCAAGTAGAATTTACCAAAGGCGCTAGTACTAGTATTAACTTTATACGTGTTAGCTTAACATTCATCTTTGCGTAGTTCGATGCGTAAAACAAACCCCGTTTATGAAGATCTGTGCATCTCTTTTTTTTATACTTGTGACATGTTGCTTCTTACGGTTCATGTCACAAAACACCTATCAGTATAGGCTCACAACTGTGCTTCTAAATAAGACTACTCGAATTAGGGTTTATGAGGAAACCCCTATTTAGCCACCAAGATTAATATACCATCTGCTGCTTCATTGTGTATTATTGAGTTAAGGTTGACATAAACCCTAAACATTCCTTCTGCATACAACACATCACTTATCCCTTGTCAAATTTTGGGTTTAGATACTTGTACGTTGTGTGTCTTAGATTCCTTGTTGCTTCTTTTTAATCTTGCACGATTTCATTTCCATTGGACCAACTGGGTTTACATAAAAAACCCTAATATCACCAAAGTGCAACGACTGAAACCAAGCTTGCAATACACAAAACATTTACATCTCCTTCCTTTGATAAATTCGACATAATTAAAAAAAAAAAAAAAAAAAAAAAAAAAAAAAATAAAAAAAAAAAAAAAAAAAAAAAAAAAAAATAAAAAAAAAAGAAAAAAAAAAACAAAAAAAAAATGAAAAAAAAAAAAAAAAACACCTTGTGATCCTAAATCGAGAGCCACATGGCTTGATACAATTGTGAAGTATGAATAATCCCTTAGATGTTGTATGCTACTGTTTGATTAGAACTCTTCTAGGATTAAGCAACTACTTTGGATCAAAATATGCATAGCGGAATTAGTGCACAAGAACAATGTTACTCTTCAAGTTTATCATTTTCTTCTATGATACCTGACTACCACAAGCCTCAATTCTACCTTGATCAATGGTAGAACGTGTTATCTAAACTATAACAAGGAATCAAAGATCCTTAAGGTTAATATACGAATAAAAACTTCCCCTTATGCTACCAAGGATCTACAAGTTGCGAATCATCAAATCTTCTTCCCCTTTTTGTCAATATCAAATAGGGGACTAAAGTATACAACTTTGATCTTCACAACTACGAACCAATATTACACTTCTAATCCAAGTATTCCAATGACCCAAATTGCCCTCCATTACGCACCTTAAGAAAAATGAACTTGAGCAGTAGAAACTTAAACTAGCAGTAGTAATAATAACTAGCAGTGGTAAAAACCTTCACCTTATGTAGTGCATGTAAATGGTTAAACATTTTAACATTAAGCTTCCCCTTAAACCCATATGTTAACCATTTCATGAATGTAGGCTCTATGTAATGATTACTGATGAAGAAAACTAAGTATTACCAAATTGATGCTGAAGTAGAATAACCCAAACTTGTGTCTTATATCTTGTGCTATCCACGTGACTTCGAATGTATACCCAAAACTAATGTATAAGGAGATCGCAATCTCTTGACAATTATCCTTATCTTCTATGAGACACATAACCAAAGTGATAGCAAATGTGAGCATTGAGCACCATAAGTTAGATCACACACCTTTGCTAGATTTGTCAAGTCTTCGTCACATCGTTTCCAAGCACGAACAAGTTACCTACAAATGTTGTAAGACATTTGAGATACGATAAGAACACAAACCTGTTAAACTCTACTTTACTGTCAAATAAGTGATAAATAATCCTCTTCGTAACCAATTAATCCAAAAATACAAGCCATTCAACTTTTTAAATCAAAATCAATCCGGTAGCTTCCCTTTAAACGAAGCATTCGAGATCCAAAAACGTGTGTGTCAACCGATATCTGTCAAAACTGACAGTACTAAAAAAAATCCTATTACGATAATCGTTTAATCCTGGCAGGTACCTAACTGCTTTCCATGATAGCTGTAAGGTTAATTATAATACAAGCAGTATAAACTGTTTACATAAAACTGCTTATAGCAACACTTTTTCCTGTCACAAAACTGTCTCAGATCTGTTACTAATCAGAGTACTCCTTCCTCCCATGTATATTAGAGACACCTTTTCTGTCATAAATCTGTTAGTAAGCTGTCACTAAGCTTGGCAGTTCAAAAATAAAAGTAGCAGTACTAACTCGTTATTAACAGTACAAACGTTTAAACGAGCCGTATTAAAGTATGAACAAGCAGTACTAAGTGATCCTTTGTCAACATTAACCAAACCAAATACTTAGCATATTAACAAGCACGAACCAAACTACTGCTGCTTTATTTGCTGTCCACAAACAACTTTCTTCGAGCAGTATGAATTCATCAAGGCAGCAGTACTAGTATTAACATATAACGTGACAACATTAACATACATCTTTGGTAGTACGATGAATAAACAAACCCAGTTATATGAAGATCTGTGCATCTTTTCTTTTATACTTGTGACCTGCTGCTTCTTAGTTTCATGTCACAAAACACCAATCAGTAGGCTCCATCTTATGCTTCAAAATAATGACTACTCGAATTAGGGTTTATGAGAAACCCTATTTAGCCACAAGATTAATAACCATCTGCTGCTTCATGTGTATTCATTGAGTTAAGGTTGACAAAAACCCTAACATTCCTTCTGCTACAACACGTCACTTATAACCCTTGTCAAATTAGGGTTTCAGCTACTTTACGTTGTGTGTCTTCAGATTCCTTGTTGCTTCTTTTTAATCAAGCACTAATTCATTACCTTGACCAACTTAGGGTATACATAAAAACCCTAATATCACCAAACGTGCAACGATCTAAACCAAGCTTGAAATACAGAAACATTACATCACCTTCCTTGATAAATTCGACATCAATAACAACCTTGTGATCCTAGATCGAGAGCCACATGGCTCTGATACCAATTGTGAAGTATGAATAACTCCTTAGATCGTTGTAAGCTCTGTTTGATTAGAACTTTTCTAGGATTAACAACAACATTGAACATAAACATATGCATAGCGGAATTAGCACAAGAACAATGTTACTCTAACAAGGTTTCATCATTATCTTCTATGATACATGACTACTACAAGCCTTAATTCTACCTTGATCAATGGTAGAATGTGTTATCTAAAAAAAAACAAAAAACTATAACAAGTGAAATCATGATCCTTGAGGTAAAACAGAAAAAAACCTAGGTGTCTAAAATTAGAGGACTCTTAACTGCCTAGATACACACACACTTTTCTGGTGTTTACATCTTTGACACATAGAAAAGTATATCTAGGGATCTCTTTATATAGTAGAGCCCATCTAGATTTACAAAGGAAAACATAATTGTACAAGGAAACTAAAACTTTTAATTCTTTAATAAACTTCATCTTTATCTTCAAGAATCATATCTTTTGGAATCTTTTATCTTTTGTAGAATATCCTCCACCAGCTTGTAGAATTCCATAATGCTAGATTTAGTCCTTATGTTTCCATCTTGTTTCATTCTTGTTTTGTCTTATCAACTCAAATATAATTCCCAACAAGGTGGCAATCAGCTCTAGCCTCCGATCACTAAAACCAAAACGCACTATTGAGTCTAGAACCAAAAGAGATCAACAATAAATCTCACTAGGACACAAGTGATATTTAAAAGAGTCCTACGCATTATCCTTGTGATTTTTCTAGAACATTCAGAGTGGTGCTCTTTATCATTTCACTATGATGAATGGAAATCCTTACAGTGTTAACATCAAACAAAACTACGGTAGGTGACTTACGCGATCCTATATGGATCAAACGTGTGTCAACTGGATATTGATTTGGTCTAGTTTACGAATTGATGACTCAATCGGTAAGATAGTAACTAACCGATTCATTGTTATCGTGTTGTCTGCTTTGAGACGTTCTGATAATGAGAACAAGCAAGTATAGTGAATCTGATGCAGTTGCATTAGAGGATCCAACACTTTGAGCTAGAAACCCTATCAAGGAGATTCTTTAAATCTACCTGATCACAGGTACAGTATTTATACTGTGAAATGAGAAACTGGAGGTTCTCGTAACTAAACTTTGATGAATGACAAATCCATATTCGTCTATGTAAACTGTTTATTATTAACCCATTAATTGCAAGTTTATACGAAGGTGGCAGATCCCCATTCCAGCTGAGTCGGATTCATAACCACATGCTCATACTTGATAGACAAATATAAAGATATGATGAAAGCTTAAGTACATGTTACCGAAGTCTTCTGCTACTCTGATACTCAACGTCTTCCTTGAAGTCATAAAGTGTTCAAGATAAAGCATATCAAGGGAGATTGTTACACAACTTTTAAGAAAAGGAAAAGTATGAGCATGTTTGTCCAAAGACACAAGAATGCATGAAAGCAAAGAATCATAAAGATGATCAAGTGATGATGCAAGATTGATGATCTCATAAAGTTCAAGATCATGGCCTATCAAGCGTGTTAGAAAAAGCTTAATATCAAAGATTACTACATATATATCAAGATAAAGTACAAAGATTTAAGACTACGAGCAAGATCGAAGAACATTCATAGAATACTAAGTTTAAGTCTTTTGTAAATTAGAGTGACCTCCCTTAGGGGGAGATTATTAGAAATCTAGAATAGACTCGGTCACTACCAATATATTAAGTTCTTAGCTCATAGTTAATCATGTAATGTTTATGTAAGTAATCAAGCTGACCCATGGACTATCCATGGAATCAAATGTCCCAAGTAACACTTGTAAATATAAATACCCTCTCCACATAAAGGATATTAATTTCACACACACTTAGTAACTTAGAGAGAGAAAGCTAGAGAAGGAGTGGATGGGAGAATACACTCAAAAACACACACAAGATTGTGAGAAAAAATGCATTCAACCAACACCCTCTCCATGTACGGAGAGGGTTTATATAGTTACAAGATATGGGCCGAACCGGGCTTTCCTTGGACTTTCTATAAGCTGGCTCGGTTAGCTTACTAATTATTACATAATATTGTCTAACTATTACAAAGGCTCGTGAGATCGATAATGGTCGTCACTTCACTAAAAACTGAATTCATAACAATCTCCCCCTAAGGGACGATCATTGAGATCTCATAAATGATCAACACTTTCTGTGTTCCTAACAATCTCCCCCTAAGGGGTAATCATAAAGATCTCTTCTTGTAACCTTGATCATTAATTGTTGAAGCTTCTTGTCTTGATCTTGAGTCCTTTTTGTGAAATAGTTGATCTTTTATCTTGCTTCTTTGCGTATTGATCATTGACTTTAGGATTGAGCTTGTTCCTTTATCTTGACTTGTATGTGAATATGTGATCTTGAGCACCTTGAGAGCATCAACCAAACATAATCTCTTTTTGCCATCTTGTAAACTTTGCCATCTTGTGAACTTGTAACTTTTAGACCGACATGCTCATACCTTTCTTGATTTGATAGCTTGAAAGCTTTAATGATGCATCTTTCTTAAAGTTCTTTAACTTTAACACTTCGTCACTTCGAGAAAAACATTCGGTTATCAGAGTGACATAAACTTCTTTGTAATTCTTTGACTTTAATGCTTCGTCACTTCAAGAAAGACGTACGGTATCAGAGTAGCATTAAAACAGTTAGCAATAAAGAGGGGGACAAATATGGCTTTGTCATTCACCCGTGTTTGGTTGGAGTAACCTTTGAATCTGTGAGGATCGACCTGTGATCAGGTAGATTCAATTTAAGAAGAATATCCTTGACAGGATTTCCAGCTGAAGTATCGAATCTTTCTAACATATATATATTAGATTCATCAAACTCAGCATGTTCTCATTACCGGAACGTCTCAAAGCAGACAGCACGATAGAGTGAACCAGTGAGTTACTGTCTCACCGATTAAATAGAAAAATTGATTTGAAAATCAATCGACGTGTCACTTGCTAAATTGTTTTTGTGACACATCGAGAGTTTTAAGCAATTTAAAATTCATTAATCGCTGATCCATAACCTGGAACAAGTTTGATTCATATAGAATCGCACCATTGTTGCTTTCCAGTTGTCATAAGTTTGATTCATAAGAATCGCACAAGTCACCTACCATGAGCTTGTTTGATGTTGGCTTAAGCAGGATTTCCATCTTCACTGTGAATACTTAAGTATCACTCGGATGTTCTGGCAAAATCAAAAGGATAATGCGTAGGACTCTTTATATATTTCTCGTTATTCACATTGTTTGAAATATCAAGCATAATCTTTGACAAGTGTCCTAATGAGATTTATAGATGATCTCTTGGATCTAGACTCAATGTGCACTTTGGTTTTAGTGATCGAAGGTTGGAGCAGACTGCCACCTTTTCAATACCAACTAACTCAAAGTGAGAAAGTTAATAGAAATGCGTATAATCTCCATGAGAAATGAAACATATATCTTTTGAGAGATTCTGAGTGGCTAGGGAGGGTTGTGCATTGCATTACTGGGTCCATGATGTCAGTCTTCAATGTCAGCAATCATCTTTGTGCATTTCTTGAACATCGATGATTGTCTCGGTTCTGCCTAACTGTAAGGGGCTTCTTTCTATTTCACCCTTTATCTTAACTTTTCTTTTTTAATTCTTTAAACCCCTTCACTGCGCTTAACGAGAGTTCATAACTAGTCCTTGTTGGTTTGTTCCACGTACTAGCGTCATCTCAGTCGGCACTTTTCCTTATTTTACTTTTTACTCCTTTTTTCATACATAGGGACTTCTACATAAACTAGTGAAATTTCATATGTAGACCCCTCCGGTTCTGGCTGGATCATGGGAATGAATACCTACTTAACCACCTTATACTCAATATAGTAATATAAATGCAGATATTTGGTACTTTCCACATTTTCTGCCATTCAGTATATTATTTGCTCCCCCTTCATATGTGCATCGAGTTATCGAAAGCAGTTTAGCA
This sequence comes from Tanacetum coccineum, assembly GCA_026074375.1. Taxonomy (NCBI): domain Eukaryota; kingdom Viridiplantae; phylum Streptophyta; class Magnoliopsida; order Asterales; family Asteraceae; genus Tanacetum; species Tanacetum coccineum. The sequence goes on from BQNB010115713.1 coordinate 12,932, forward strand.
CTTTTTTGGGTGAGCGAACACTGAGATCTTAAATATCACATTTATTAGCCATATATTTTAATCACATTTTCTCCCCTTATAAAAAATGTCAAGTCTTTTGATATTTTGGATATCAAAAGATTAAAATTTATGCTTACGGGGAGAGAAATGTTCCAATTATTCACAAGCCATATAAGGAACATTTTAATGCTCCCTCTTAATATTTGAGGGTATATAAGATAGTGCCGAGTACGATAATTTTGAAAGATTTTGAATTTACTAAGAAATTCTTGAAAAATTTGTACTCGAGCACTACTTATATTCACCATTTTCAAGTCTACCCATACATATTATATATTCACAAGACTTTGTATGAGACAGGACCTGATATAAGTTCAAAACCAAAAATGACAAAGTATTCTATCTCATGAACAGCAATCTGTTGTCCATCTCGATATCTCCTTTTGGATGTTTCTTAGCTTCCCCCCGGAACACACAATCAATTTCTGAGTAGATTCAACGCAGATGTGCAAGACTGCATCAAGATGTCTTGATTTATAACGACCAATATCGAAGCCATAATAACTTTTCAAGAATTTTGTTACCGCAACACTATAGTCAATTAAGTCCCGGATGTACCGTATTTCTCCTTATACGATAGTGATGATATAAAATTGTAACCAATGTCAACTAAGGTCCGGATGTCACATTTAATTCCCTTCTTAAGGTATTCCGAAATGAAAACACCTAACTCAACTAAGTCCCAAATGTACTCATTTCTTTCAGCAGAATACTAACTATCATAAGGAATCATCATACTTATAAAACCTATGTGTACCTTTTTTATCAAATATTTCTACTCCTTTTAAAAATAAGCTTAGAGATTAACTGTTTAAGAAAACTTTTATTGAATCAGTAAACCAATCTTCTACGCGTAGAATAATCTTCTTACAACACTTCCGCCTAGTATTTAAATGATGCATACTTGAAATAACTAGATATTCTTCCCCCATGTAGTTGACATAGTACACTATAAGTAACAAAGATAAAACAATGATTTTCTCTGCAGTTAGGACATTTGGCTTCCCGGAAATGACTAAAATAATTAATAGGGTATGAATTCTATCATGTGTACTTATTATATTTCTTGTAAATCTATTCCTTCCCCCTTGCTGGTTTCGATACCTCAGAATCAGTAAAACCTAGTACGCACATATACTTGAGATCGTGTTTGAAGAGTAAATAAGCTTAAATCTATTCCGCGAGAATCAACTTCAAGGCATTCCTAAGTCTTTTACAAACTATGAGGTGTTGGCAATTGATCGTCTGTAGTTTTCTAAAAGACTGAATTCACAAGTCTCAAAGTGAAATAAGTCTAAGTTTGAAAACAAATGACATCTAAAGCACTTGTAGTTAATATAAATTAACTCCCCTTAAAAATGTGATCCATCATTATCAAAAACTTTTTTTATTCCGTGTCTTATTTTGAAAAACCTTTTTAAAATATTATTTGATGAAAATTTCTCCCCCTCAAATAATAACCCGTTTTCTATTTAAAGAGTTGTAGTCATTGTTTGAGTGGTTGAATTGTCTTTGAAAATCTTTTTGTGATTACTAAAAATACTGATTCATTGTGAAGATAACTTTTTACCAATAAAAATAAGATTTCTCTTATTTTGACAAAGAAATGCACTGACACGTACATTAATTTTTATATAGGAAGCACGGGTTCTGTTGCAAAGTAAACACAAGCCTTTGCATGGTCATAAAGTAGACCATGCCCGAGAATAAATTCCCGTTATGAGGTCAAGTTTTCTTTTTGAAATACTTGCCTTTAAGATGATGACCGGGTTGCTATCTGAAATAATAGCAAGCCATTTGGCATGTTTTGAAAACATTTGGAACTTCCGCTCGAACTTCATTTACAACCTCGTATCATTATTGAATGACATTTCTAAGACCGTAAATGTTATCGATTTTTAGAAGACATGCCATTATTACCTCTTTTTGAATTTTTCTAATTTTTGAAATTTTTTTCTTTGGTTTTAAATATTTTATATTTTTGTATTTTGTTTTTATAAAAGGTTTTTGAAAATGAAAAATCTTTTTGGTTTTTCTGGTTTTGAATATATACATATGATACACAGGATATCAGAATAGGTACCACCACTAATCTTCAGCTTCATCTGCCAACTATTTCAGTGTCTCAGGCGTAAAACTTCGCATTCCTAGCTTGTTGATCAAAAATTCAATTCTTTCTCTGCATAGGGCTTTAGTGAAGATGTCCGCTAGTTGATACTCCGTGTTGACAAAGTAAAGCTCTACTACTCCATTCTTCACTTGCTCTTTGATGAAGTGGAATCTGATGTCAATATGATTTGATCGAGAATGTTGAACATTGTTGCAGCATAAGGCAATAGCGCTTTTGTTATCATAGTACATTGGAATTTTATTGAATCGAATGCCATAGTCGGTAAGCTGTGATCTCATCCAAAGGATTTGAGCACAGCAGCCAGACATGGCAATATATTTAGCTTTCTTACTAGATATCGCATCAATTTTCTGCCTTTTTGATGACCATCTAACAAGTCTGTCTCCCAATAATTGTATACATCCAGAAGTACTTCATCTAGTATCTTGGCAACCCACGTGATCAGCGTCTGCATAAGCTGTTAGAGCAATAGAAGAATCCTTTGGATACCATAATCCCCTATTAACGGTTCCTCGTAGGTATTTAAAGATTCTTTTTATAGCATGTAAGTGCTTTTCGGTAGGCTTTGCCTGATATCGGGCACACATGCATACAACAAATGTAAGGTCTGGTCTACTGGCTGTAAGATACATAAGGGTGCCAACCATTCTACGATAGTGTGTAGGGTCTACGGCTTTCCCTTGTGTATCTTCATCCAGTTTGGATTTCTCCACCATGGGAGTATCCACGGGGTCACTAGATTTCATACCGTATTTCTTCAAAGATTCTAGAGCATATTTAGAATGGTTTAAAAAGATTCCTCTAGGACTTTGTGAAATCTGTAGTCCTAGAAAAAATGATATTTTGCCCATCATCGACATCTTAAACTATGAACACATTATTTTTGAAAATTGGTCACATAATTCAGGTGTAGTAGATGCAAAGATAATATCATCAACATAGATTTGTACCAGGAGGATATCTTTGCCTTGTCTTCTGATGAACAATGTCACACACATCTTTACTAGTCGACTACATTTTTCTGTGTACTCTAAACTATGTGTCTATGATCTCTTTATATAGGGAGAGATCAAGACTTACAAAGGAAGATAAACATTAGACAAGTAAATCTTTTAAACATTTAGAGAATATCTTCTGTTATCTTTATCTTCTTAAGGAGATCTTACAGAATCTACATATTCTCCACCAGCTTGTAGAATTCTTTAATGACGTTTTTAGTCCTTTTGTTTCATTCTATTATTTATTTTGTCTCTTCAAATCAAGAATCCCAACACAAAGGATTCCTCAAAATCAATTCCCTCTTCTTGACGGTAACCACGAGCAACCAAACGAGCCTTGTTCTTTAGAATTCCTCCTAATTCATCAAGTTTCACCTTGTAGATCCATTTTAAAGTGATGGCCATCACTTTATCTGGACGAAGAATAAGTTCCCAGACTTCAAGAAGTTAAAATTCATTAAGCTCCTCTTGCATTGCTTCAATCCAACATGCTTGATTTAATGCGTCTTTGTAGTTCTTAGGCTCAATTGATGTGAGAAAGGCATTATAGTAACAAAATAAGGCTTGTTCATGGAGTTGGATTCTTGTGGAAACAGGTCTTCCGAGTTCACCGATGATGTTTTCTAAAGGATGATCCTTGGTCTATTTGTTAACGTGTTCTGAGTTAGGAGCAGCTGTTTGCACAATTATGGGAATAACGTCCGAAGAAGATGCTTCAGAATCGTGTTCTGGAATTGGAATGAAAAAGAACGGATCGTTATTCATGTGTGCCACATCTAAGTCATGATTATCTTCTTCAACATCGTTAGGAATGATAGAAGATTGAGTTTCTGGTGATGTTTGAGAGTTACTAGGACATGGTGCATCTTGGTCAATAGTTGTTGAGGAAGGTGGACCGGTTGATTCAGCGGGTTCTGGAGCTACTACTTCATCAACTGGAGCAATGACTTCAGGGGCTGGTAAATCAACATTTGGTTGGGGATTGAGTAATTCATCAAAAAGTGGTTAAAACAGAATATCCCAATCACTTCTTAAAGGTGGTACAAACGGCGTTGAAGGAGGAGGGTTTGGAACGAGTCCTGAACTGATTGTTGCAGGAATCATCTCATGGAGTGCGTGTTCTGAACTGCTGTGTTCAGAAGCCATCGCGATCAGCTCATCAAAATCTACATGAATTGTCTTAATTATTCATTTGGTACGTCGGTTGTAAATTCGAAATGCTTTCTTCGTGGGTGCATATCCAATGAAAAAACCAATGTCAGCTTTCTGTTGTAACTTTCCCAAATTCTCGCTATCATTCGTTGGGTAACAAAGTGCACCAAATACAAGAAGAAACAATAGGTCAGGAAGTTTGTTGTGTAGAAGCTCATATGGTGTTTTGCCATGACGAAGGTGTATCATGGAGCAATGTTGGGTATAACATGTTGTAGCAACTGCTTTGGCCCATAAGAATAACGAAGTTTATGTATAAATTAACATTGTGTGGGCAGCTTCAATGAGCTTACGGTTACGTCTTTCAACGACACCATTTTGATGTAGAGTGAGAGCAACAGATGTTTCATGAGAGATGTCAACCTGCTTATAATATTCACGTAAAGTTTAATTAACAAATTCGGTTCCATTATCTGTTCTGATGCGTCGGACATGTGTCTTAAGCCGCACTTGGATCATCTTGAGAAACTTGATTATAAAATCTGGAGCTTCATCTTTTGACCTTAAGCACTTAACCCATATGAACCGTGAGTAATCATCTACAATGATGAGGATGTTCTTCTTTTCATTAATGCTGCGAACGCATTGGGGGGGCGCGGGGGGACCACAAGTCGTCGAATGTAGGGCTAGGGAGATAAGTTTTTCTTGGTTAGTGTCTTCAGATTTTTCTTCTTGCTTTTTCCCATTGCACATGCAGAACACAGATGGTCCTTTTCAAATTTAATCTTAGGAAGACCTCGAACAAGACCATGTCTAGCTAAATGATTGATTGCACCAAAGTTCAGATGAGACAGACGTCGGTGCCATAACCATGACTTAGTCTTTGAGGCCTTTGATAAGAGAAATATCAGGGAGGACACCATCATATCTCCGAGAGACAGTGTATACAGATTGTTCCCTAGAGATCCAGTCAATAGATCAACACCTTCTAGATTATGAATGAAGTATGTGTGTTGACGAAAAGCAACTTCAAGGTTCGAATCATAAAATCGCCCAACGGAGAATAAGTTGTGTCCAAGTCCGTCCACGTAATAAACCCTTGAGATCGTAATATTCCCAATCTGATAGTCTCCATAACCCATTATCTTTGCCACGTGATCATTGCCGAATTTGACTGTACCCAAAAATTTGCTGACGAAATTGGTGAGCTGAGAGCGATCTCTGGTCATGTGCTTAGAGCAGCCAGAGTCCAAATACCACAGAGCAATTTGGACGACCTGCATTCATCAAGAGAGGAAGATGGAACATCAAAAATTATGGATCCCCAGGATTTACTGGGTTCCTTATTGTTAGCAGTTAAAGATTTAACGATCTTAGGTTTGCTAACAGGACCATGCATTATAGATTTTCTAGGTTTCCTTGAGTAAATCAATGTTACTACAGGATTAGGTGCTTCAGTTTCTAGAGCCGTTGGTTTCCTAAGGGGCACTTATGTAGGTATGGCAATCTTAGTTAAAGGGCACTCATTTCCTACAATAATGAAGGTCCGACCAGTAGGTTTCTAAATGTATCCAATTTGAGTGAACACCTTTCTTATTGGTTTCCAAACTTTTCTCTTTGAAATTTTGTTAGCAGATTTAGATTTAACACGAGCATTCACACATAAATCATGATTATCATAAGGCATGCAACCATTACACTTAACATAGATAAGATCAGAATTTGTATTAGGCTTGGAAAGCTGCACACTTGCAGTTCCTTTAAGTTCATCAACACAATTCTTATTATTCAAACTAGATTTAACTTTCCTAGGGTGGGATTCTACTTTATTCTTTAGATTACTACGTGGTGGTCGCTGAATCTTATCTTTCTTGGTATTGCCTGAAGGCTTTGATCCGCTAGCACTAGTAGATGGTCTTACTCCTGTAGAAGCCAACACAGGTTTATTAGAAACTAGGTTTGATGACAAATCTGTTTTAGTATTTGTGTTTCCTGAGGATGTGACAGGCTCAATGAATCTAACTCTTTTGTCCTTGTTCTTTGTGGTGATAGCCATTTATTTTTCACCAGAATTGTTGATACTAGGGCAGGTTTTACTGATGTTTGTAAGCAACTCCTGAATTAGTTTAGTATACCTAAAGGCAGATTCTAAGGAATGATCTAGAGGATAATTTGCTTTAACGTGTTCAACTAGATCCCTAAGAACTACAGCTTCTTTCTGAGTGTACTTAATATAGGCAGAGTGGGCTGTCCTTTTATTCAACAATTTAGGGGTTATTGGTTCCACATTAATCTTACGCATTTTGGGATCAATAGTGTGTTTTGTAACAACATCATCGACTAAAGCTTTTCCTTTAAGTTTTCTTAAATCATTCTTTAGAGCTGTTACAATTAAACCTTGTTCCTGAAGTTTTGCATTTAAATTAGAAATTTTCACAGACTTTTGATTGACTTGATTAATTAAACCATCACATTGTTCTTTAGATTGAATGCGTGCTAGTTTAATCGAGTCATAAAGTTGCTTATAAGTCTGTTTCAAATGTTCATTTTCAGCAACAAGTTTTGACACCCTATGATCCAACTCAATGTTAAGAGTTTCAATTTCATCCATGTCTATCTTGACTTTATCAACATTCACATTTCCACATAGCGACTTAATTTTCTCTTTAAACTTCGTTATGACTGTGTCTTTCTTTTGTGACTGAGCTTTCAATTCATTAAATTCAAAGTATTGATCAAAATTAGGAGCACTTTGATTTGAAATAGAATTATCTCTTTGAAAAATTTCCTGATTAAGTTGAGAGTCAACTTCTAAAGAAATACAATGTTTTTCAAGAGTTGTGTAACTTCTGAAGAGTTTATCATTAGTCTTTTTTCAATCAAATCCTTTTTGTTGAGAAGCCAAGTCTCAAGTTTGAGACACTTATTACATTCATGCACATTCACATAAGCATTATCCACAGAAGAATTCACAACAATATTCACAATATCTTTGTTAATGACTTGTTCCAAGAGTCGTTCGTTCTCATCCAAAGCTTGATTCATTTTAACTTCAAAAGTCATAGATTCTAAATGATGTTGTTCTACAGCCTGTTCCAATTGATTAAAAACAGTTTGGACTTCAGTAAGTTCATCCATTAAATATTGATCGAAGTTATTGAAAATATCCTTAAGAGTTTTTATAAATGGAATTATTTCATCCCTAAAATAAGCTTTTGTATGTTCAAAGCCTCACGTGCCCTCAGTGATAGCTGTGGCAGTGGTTCTTTCTTTAACAACCTTATCAAAGTCAGCAAGATGGTATTTAAGTTTCTTCAAACTCGTATTTACCAAACTTACTTTAGGAAGTTCTTTTGGAACTTCGACTTTGGAGGGTGTACAAGAAGGACTAGGATATGAAGAATTCATAGAATTCTTAGACCAAAAGGCTTGTTCAGCAGAAAATTCAGTTTGTGGAACAAATCGTTTGTCAAAATCTTGAGAAAGTTTGTTAAGAGCAACATAGTCAATTGGTTTAGTATTAACTTTCTTTTCTACAACCATTGGATCTTGTTGTTTCAAAAGCATTTTTGAACGACTCTCTTTAGCAAGCATTAAAGTCTCTTCAGAATCAGGAATCTCAATCGTATAAGTATTTTTTATGACATTACCATCATAAAGCTTTGGTTCCAACTGCTGAGGTTTCTTCAGATAATAAGGATTTTGATAACCTATAGCTTATTTGGTGGAACGATCATAGAAAAACTTTGGTTTTGTCAACATATGAACAGTTTGAGCCGATTGATCTCTTTTGTAAACAATATTGTCAAGATGTTGGATCTTCTTTTCTAAAGCAATTTCTCTATCGATATTTCTAGATTCCTCCTTTTTAAAATCATCTTTAAGTACAGAAACTGTTTTAATTAAAGATTCCTTTTCTCTTAATTGTTCTGAAAGAGTATGTTTAAGACGATCAATCTCGACATTCTGTTCATGTATATCAGAAAACTTATCTTGACTTCTTATCTCAACATTTTGTCCATCTTTCAACACTTTAACTTGTTCTTTATATCTTTCAAGCTCAGCAGTTAAAGTATCATTGACACTTTTATTGTCCAGATTCATCTTGGTGCAATTAATTACTTGGGTTTTTAGTTGTTCAATCACAGATAATATTAGTGCATCTTGTTGTGCAGAGGAGTTATGTTGGGATTATTGATTTGATGAGACAAAGTGAATAAAAGAATGAAACAAAA